>BMAO01022125.1:0-18136 GCA_019973975.1 Trichonephila clavata
AACAGAACGATTGTACTATTGAAATTCAAAATATAATTACTATGGCTTATGAATTAGATGCCTTAATGGAATACGAAATTGATTAAAATTGATTTTCATCAAAAGAAAACCAAATTCTATTGTATAAAATCTTTTAAGATCTGTATTAACTTATGCGTGTGAAATTTTGCCCATGTCTTGTACAGATGAAAACTTGATAAGTATCTAAGAAAAAGAGATTTTGAGATTAAGATTTTGAGGATTCAAGAAAATGAACAAGGCGAAGAAAATAAAATGTATTAGTCTATCACTCATATAAAAATCCGACATCGTTAATTTCATTAAAAACAACGAATTAATGTGACAGACCAAGTTGTCAGAATGGACGAAGGCCCGCTAATAAAAAAGTCTCAACACCCAACCAATTGGCACACAGAGAAAGGCAGGCCAAATCTAAGATGGATTGGCCTGGGAAAAAACCTCTAGTAGTTTAGATAATTAAAAATTGCAGAACACTAGCAGGAAGAAGGCTGACCTACAAACGGCTTCTTGAGAAGACCAAGCCCAAACCAGGGCTGCCAAGCCACTGGGAAGGAATGATAGAAAATGATTAATCGATAATTAATAGTTGTAAAATTAAAAGCAAATTATCAAAATAAAATTTAAAAAAATAGTTTCTTATTTTAATTTAATTTAATTTTTTAAGTCATTATCTTATGTGATTATCACCATCCAACTAGTTTTTCTGCTTTCGATTCTAACCACCCACCCATTTTACAACTGAATTAAAAAAAATTTTAAAGTCAAGATGCTTAGACTCGTATAAATATGGCACATGCAATAATCCTGATCATCAAAGCTAGAATGAAATTTAAAATATTTTGCGAATTAAATTAAAGAATTTGCCTATTTATTTTTTAATAATAATCAGTAGATAGAATATTTTATTCTTAAAATTACTTTTAACAGTTATTCTCAAAATTTCTGTATTTTCGACCCAATATTCAAATCATAATTTCCATCGCGCTCCTCTCATACAGTTACAGTGTATGAATCCAATAATACTATAGAGTAAAGCTAAAGGTACAATAGATTTTAACCTCTTAAATGCCTAGGTCGTATAGATAATCTTTCAAAGTACGATTTTTTCTGTGCACGGGTATTCGTAAAATTTTTCGAAGACTTTGGAATTCAATAAAAAAAAACCTTAAGAGGCAACGTTTGAGAAGACATATTTATTTCAGAGGATTTGCTTATTTATTCCTCCCCCCCCCAATGCATTACATACACACGCCTGCGTGGAGAACATCACTTTCTTTAATAAGTAGTCAAGGGATTAATTACAAACAGTACAAATTATCCTAAGTGTTAACTTCTGTACATATTTTATATATGACAAGCCTATAGGGTTATGGTAATTATGAAACTTGTTTTTTAAGATATTTTTCAATTAATTATAAAATATATTCTGTAGTACTGATACATTTATGAGAGTATTACATCATGTTAAGTATTTTATTTCTTATTATGTCTGAATGTATTTTGTTTATTTCCTTTCAGCAAATTTAGAGTTTTTAAAAAAAATATTTGTTTTAATTTCTTTTTATACATACTTGCCCCTCCTGGAGATCCGACGTTTTGAGAAATACTGATTTATTTGTTTGGAAATTCTTCACAAACGCTACTTACTTTGGTTCATTTAGTTGCCTACGTAATAAAATTTAATGAAAAGTTGATAGTGTAATAAAATGAATCATATATTAAGTTCATAAAAATTAAGTAGTTAATTTTAATCTAAACAAATGTAAATTATTTAGTTGCATGAATTACAGAAAACCTGACTTTAAATACTGGTGTATCTGTTTATTCGAAGCTTGCGATATCTATTTATACTAAAATTAATAAATTGCAAAACAAAGACAATGTGTCTTATAATTTTGAGTTGCATTTAAATTAAAGTTATAGACCAATATTTCATTTTTAGGAATTAAATTTAGTTTAATATATGTTACAGATACAACAGGCTTTATATATATCTTTTATCAGAATTTACTTTTGTGAGTATTCTTACTATTCTATGAACTTCGGCACTTATTAAACTGCACTCCTAGACTAACGTCCAACAATAATATTATTATTTTTAACAAATTTATTTTACAAATTAATTAAACAAAATATAATGGTTAAATGGGGTGGGAGAAAACGGCTCAGAAAAAATATAAATATTTTAAAACCAAATGATTTAAAAAAGTACAAACTAATCAATCAAAGAATAATTTTCTGTGAGTAATAGCTGATGTTTATCAGAAGCAAAAAAAAATGACCTAAGTTTGAGATAGTTGCAAAAGCATTCGAATTAAAGTAATTAACAAACATGTTTTATACTTCAATAGCTGGTACACCTATTCTTCGTACGGGTGAACTGAAAAATTAAACAATACAGATTGAAGGATAAATAAGTATTTAATGAGTTAATTTTAAGTGAATTGCAAATTAAACAAACAAAAAAAACATTTTAAGTCTGAAGGTCTAATAGCTCATAAAAAGAATTTCTTTTATTTTTAACTTCCCGTAACTCTCATGTAGGATGATTTTTGAAAACACTTTCCTAAGTTAATCTCTTCTCAGTAAAAGTAGCACATCGTTTCAAATTTTGTTAAATGAACGCTTAAAATAGTGTAAATAATTTATATCTAGATGTTAATATCAATTTCTATAATATTTATTTTATGTTGAAATTATAATATTCACATGCAACGCCGTACCTTACATTATAACGCTATTCAATGAAAAATATTGAAATGTGTTGGTGATAGAGCCAAATTCGCAATAATTTTGAACCACGTTAGCAACTTGGAAGTGTGATCGAACGGTGCAGAAGCTGCATTGCTGTAGCGCCCCTGGGAGAAGCTGCAACAAAGAGGATAGCCCAAAACCTTGTCCATAAAAAAATACAAATGCAGGCCCATTTTCATAGTGAACGGCTGAACATTGTTGGAGTGATGCAATTTCACATGTATACAGACATCCATTTATATATATATATATTACAAAAATACACGAAATATAGTTATATACCTAAAATAACTATAGTCATGATGGAATAGTTTTATATATATATATAAATGTAATAACTTAAATTATAATATCAACTCTTAATTCGAATATCCTTTATTCATAACCTTTAATTCATTAATCCTGATACTCTATTTCGAAACGCATCTTTCTCAAGCATTAAAAATATGTTGGTTTATTACTGATTCTTTAGACCTTGAAATTTGATAGATTTATCGGCGATTCGAAGAAATATAGAATCTTTAATGGTTTTCATGCGCTTTTAGTAATAGGGATTAATATTCCCTAAACAATGATGTCATTTCTATAAATAACTAGTTATTCCCTTCCCTAGATACGTGACTGTATTTTTTACAATGTGTTTTCCCGGTTCTTCCCTATATATGAATACTTGCTAATTGAATAATCCCTCTCTTGTATTTTTGGCTGAGTATGAGAAGCATACTCAAATAAACAATGATCACGAACAAGCCTCTTTTTAATTTTCGGCCTCGACCATTTCATCAATAATAATTAAAATAAAATTTCCTACTGTAAATATATATATATATATATATATATATAGAGAGAGAGAGAGAGAGAGATTAGTGGACGTTGAAAGAATGAATGAGTGATAACTATATTAACTTCGCAATTTAAATTTGTCCGAGGGTTGTTAATGGTGACGGAATTCGTAATTTTGAATGATGGACAAATGGCTAGGATGACACGAGCTAAAACTGTGTCTTATAACTTCAACACCATTGAAAGAACATTTGAGCTTCGACAGAATTTACGATACTACTAGGTGAAACGTCAGTCAATGAAAATGACTACATTCAGTATCACGATTTTGTAAAAAGAGTATACATGAATAATATTTTTTTGATTTTTTTTATACTTTTATATACTATATATTTTAGCAAATATTATTATAATGCAGTTTTTTTTAACAAAAAAAGAACGACTGTCTTATTTTCAAAACATTCTCTTTTTACGCAAATTTCTATAATAAAAAAAAAAAATTGGCTACATATGGCTTGGAGAGCTATAACTAGGAATTTTGAAAATAAGTATTGTTATGTTTAGAGTTACGAGCAGTTAATGCAGTAACCACTATTTTTTGTTAAAATTTCCACACTCTCTATCTTAAAATATGAATAAATCCACTTCTACATTATATATTTCAAAAACTCTAGTTCAGACTGAATGTTGAAGTCACAGTTATGTGTAAAGGCAAAATATTAGTATCATAAAAGCATTTTTCATAAAGGAAATTTTAGGAAAATCGGCACTTTTTTATTTCTTGACAAAAATTTACATTTAAATATGTTTTATAGTAATAATATTATTAATCCACTTTATATGCATATTGCAATTCAAGTGACATTAAATATAAAACAGTTAATTTGTTATACGCGTTCACATAATTACTCTTCGGGACATTGTTACCTTAATCATACTTTGAAAGTTTTATTGAAAATATATTTGCAATTACGTTTTTAATATTAATTCAAGAAAAATAATTTAGTTTTTATACTAGCTGTTACCGCCCGCTTCGCTGGGAATTTCATGATGTTTTATAAATTTTTACTGCTTATATATATGTATAAATTATTGATATCTAAGTCCTGCATTAAGAATTCGATTGTATTGAAAAATATACTTATACCTGTAACTGTCGCCTGTTGATAAAAAAAAGGGGCAGAACTCATCTAATTTGTGTTTTCTAAAAATCTCTAAAATTGAAGCATAGAATGATGTTTGCTCTTTCGTAACCCAAAAACCAAGTGGATTCCGCCAAAACCAATTTTCGGTGGATCTCTACTCCGTAAATTGACATGCAAGCCAAATTTCAAGTCTAATCTAACAGAAAAAAAAAACAAAAGTTTTACTATCAATATCCCCGTAATCCGTTGAGAGCCGTTTTCCAATATAACCGCTCTAGCGGATTTCATACTGAACAAAGAAAAATGCAAACCAAATTTCATTATTATAGTCCTTGTAGCTCGAAAAAGTAATTTTTTTCGTCAATACGTCCCAGAACCCCCTGCACCCCCCCCAAGAACTTGATTTGCTTAAAATACATTCTTAGGTGATCCCTATTCAACAAAAGAAACATGCTTACAAATTTCAAGTATATGGGTCTAACAATTAAAAACAGGAATTTTTTTTTTCTGTAACTCCTCTTGACCCCTCGCAACCCTCCTTAGGGGTTCAATTTTCGTTTTACTCTTTGTTAGAGGAACTCTATTCCATAAAGGAACATGCCTACCATTTTCAAGCAGGATGATCAAATAGTTTAAAATGGAAAAAATCAATTACGCCTCTTAATCTCCCGAAATTAAACTTGGTAGTTGATATTCGCGAAACCCATTTTTGTAGCGGTCCTCTTCTTTACGAAAGGAATCTGCTTATCCAATTTCAAGACTGTACGTCTAATAGTTTAAAAATGGGGATATTTCTATAACGCCACTTGAGCCCCCGCAACGCCACTTCTGGGTCTGTTTTCACAAAACCAATTTTGTAGTGGAATTGCACTCTATGAAAGGAATCTGCTTAGCAAATTTGAAGACTGTGCGTCCAATAGATTAAAATGCAAAAAAAAAATTATCAATAACGCCCTTGAACCCCCGCAACGCGGCCTAGGGGTCGATTTTCACAAAACACATTTTGTAGTGTATCTCTATCCTATGAGAGGAATCTGCTTACCAAATTTCAAACTAATAGTTTAAAAATAGAAATAATTATTTATATCTGCCCTTAACACCCCTTGGGGTCAATTTTTCCCAAACCTGTTTTGTAGCGGATATTTACTCCATGAAAGAAACATTCCTACCAATTTTCAAGCAGGGAGGTGAAGTAATTTAAAAACGAAAATATTTATCTAGTACGCCACTAAATCCCCTGCAACGCCATTTAGAGGTCTGTTTTCACAAAACCTTCTTATAGCTGATCTCTACTCTATAAAAGAAATCTATTTATCAAATATAAAGACTGTGCGTCTAATAGTTTAAAAATGGAAATAATTATCTATAACGCCCCTTAAGTCCCGCAACGCCACTTGAGGGGCAATTTTCACTAAACCCATTTTGTAGCGTATCTCTACCCTATGAGAGGAATGTACTTACTAAGTTTCAAGACTGTACGTCTAATAACTTAAAAATCGGAATTTCTAACGCCCTTAAACCCCGCCCCGCAAACAATTGCTGCTAATTTGAAATTACAAACAGACACTTCAATTTTATTTATTTGTATAGATATAGAATGGGATTATAATAACTATTGTAACTAAAAATGTAAATAAAAAAATTAAGAAAGGATAAAAAACTAACCGTAAAACTTATCAATTCTTTGTTTCTTGCATTGCTTTTTGCTTATGAAGCCTTCATTTATTATTTTTAAAAGTGCATCCGAAACAGCCGATCCTCTACTTAACTGAACAGTGAGATAACTATCATAAAAAAAATTATGGCACGTGTCAGCGTATTATCATGTGCGCGTAACACTATTATGTCTCATGAAGAGCACCGGTCGCCAGTAACCAAAACAACGACTTCATTAGCTCAGCTTGGCGTTCAATTTGGCGTTCATCTTGGCATTCAGTTTCACGTTCACCCGTATAGTTTCCGTTACCGTAAGAATACGGGAATAAAATATAGCCTATGTTACTCCCCGTTAATGTAGCTTTCCATTAGTGAAAGATTTTTTAAAATCGCACCAGCCGTTTCCGAGATTAGCCGGAACAAACAGACAGACAGACAGACAGACAGACAGAAAGACAGACAGACAGAAGACAGACAGACAAAAATTTTAAAAATTGGTTTTTTGTTATGAGTACCGTATATAATTTTAGTGCATTAAGTAAAAAGCTGCTAATTTGAAATTACAAACAGACACTTCAATTTTATTTATTTGTATAGATTGAGCTATTTTAACGGACTATTTAAAACATGCAGCAATAAATATCGTTAAAGTTATACGGAGAAAAAATTATATTCCGTATTATCGTCTGCTTTAATTCAATAATTTGCTTAACATTAATATATCTGATTACTTATTTTATTGCTGATATATAATCGTTTGTTGTTAAAGTTATGTTGTTTAAGTTGGCATCTTTTATCATTATTCTAAATATGTTTTTTTTTCTTTTAGAGAAGTATTGTATATAATTCATAATTGACATTGGTTGAACTTAATAAGTAATTAACTTTTGTATATTGTTGAGATATTGTCATTCATCTGAAAATCTTTTTTGATCATTTGAGTGTTAAAAAAACATCCGTGGAAACATTTTGGTTGCTATTAATCGCTATAATATTTCTTTCGTTTTTTCCGAAAAAGTTTTTAAAAAATCTAAAATGTTGTAAGTATGAAAATGTTAAAAAAAATTTATTTTATTCTTAAATTCTTCATTTAAAAATTCCCATATCTAGATAGTTACTTTTCTTCACAATTTCTATTAAATTTGTCTTATTTAGAATGTTGAAAAATAATTCTCTATCATACTGAATGGTTGGAACAAAAGAAAACATTGCTTTCGTTTTTTTTATTTAACAGTGGAAAACAGAAGGGTATTTACGCGACTGAAGCTCTCCATTGCACTTTTGGGATGCAATAAATGTCTGGATGAATAAAAGATGAAGTATGTCTGAAATTGTAGAGAAGATTCATAAGAAATTTAAATTTATGAATTTTTTTGTTTGAAAGTATGAGGTCAGGTTGTATCAGAGAGATATTTGTTGTAAAGTAACTGAAACAATACATTTTAAATGAAATTGACAATAGTAAAATATATTCAATAGTATACAAACATTCTTTAATGTAACTACGTCAGAAACTGTGTTTTTCAGAAGCAATTTAATGAATATTTTTTTTTTTATATTTAGTGTCAGAAAACTGTGTTTTCAGAAGCAATTAAATGAATATTTTTTTTTTTATATTTAGTGTCAGAAACTGTGTTTTTCAGAAGCAATTTAATGAATATTTTTTTTTTTATATTTAGTGTCAATTTAATTAGAATGTGAAAAAAAAAACTGTCTTAAGAAAATTATAAAAATAATAAAAAATGTATGCGATTTCTTAGCAAAAAATAAAGGGGAAAAAAATGATATATTTTAAAAACATTCTACTTCTATGATAAATGCTTCCATAATAAAAATATTTTGCTTGTATATATCTGAAATTCCTCTAAAGAGCCAAGGCTAGGATTTTTGAAGAATGTACATTGTTTTCAGAGTCATTATCAATTGCAATTATAAGCGGTGTCTTTTTGTTAAAATCTTTCTACTCTGATGCATTAAATTATGAATACAACCACTTCTCTCTCTCTCTCTCTCTCTAAATTACGTATTTCAAGAATCCTATTTCAGGCTCTGTATAAAAGTCCTAATTATATACAACAAAGTACTTTTATTATCGAAACATTTTTCTTAAAAGGAGCATATTTTGAAACTATGTCATTTTTTCTTCATTTTTTCGAAAAAATTGCATTTAAATAATTTTTTATTGTAACAATATTCCAAAGACGATTTTTTATGTATACTCTAATTTAAGTGGCTGTAAATATCAAAAAATTATTCATCTATACGCTTTTGCAAAATCGTGGTTCTGAACATCGTCTGATACATTACATTCGTTTGAGTATTGACTCCCCTCCCCAAAAAAAATTAATAACAATATTTAAAGCGTAAAAATTGATTCATTTTCTTCGATGAAGTGTCCCACAGTTTTTAAAAACTCGATTTAATTACTTATCAAACTACGAAGGAATAAAAATAACAGTTCTTGAAGCAATTTGTGTGAGAACAATATTAAAAGTTAAGATTCTTTGAAAACTTTTTAATTCATTAAAATCAGGGATGCTTGAAGTAAGGCAGTGTTTCCCAACCTTTTTATAGTTGCGGCCCAGTCAACGTTTGATAATTGTACCATGATCCGCTGAGAGGGGACGTTGATTGTTTATGTATTAGATTGCTTCGATTTAGTAATTTTGATTTAATTGTATATAGTAATTCCTTTAAATTAAAACATAGTTACACCAACAAATGAAAACAAAGTGATTTAACATGGAATATAAAGGGATTTCCATAAAAAGTTACACAAACCCGAGAGAAATACATCGCAGTAAATAAAATAGAAACAATTTAATGTTCCTTTGGCTGCTCGGTACTATTTGATCCATGGACCGATACCGGTCCGCGACTCGGGGTTGGGGACCACTGAACTAAGGTACCATCAAGACAGAAAATTGGAAATGGCTGCCAGAAGATTAAAGTTCTATATATTTTCGTCTTTCCCAACTGGCCTTATTTAAGAGGATATATATTTTTCAGTTGAGACCAGAATTTATTTTTCTCTTTGAATTTTTGTGTTTTTTCCCAACAAATGTAGATCAGTTTTCTTGACAGAGTTTTACTGGAACAATTCTTCTTCCATGTGATTGTTTCCTGGGTCTTTCTTTTTTTCAATTTTATTTTGGACTCTACAATGGTACCACACTAGTCTAAAGAATTTTTAAACAATCGTGCAGAAGTCAGCTGTGCAAATGCAATATAATAGATGTACCTTGGTATAGATAGGTTGTTTTACCTGAGACATGCCAATCCATCATATTGGTAAATTTAGATGGTAAACTCTAAAGTGCGTACTATTTTTACTCTAAAAGAAGCAAACTTCTGGTTCTTTTCCAAGTCAGTTAAGACAAATGAGTGTAAAACTAGCTAATGAGTAAATTATGCTTTTAAATACTCATTGAAATCATTGAGCTAAAATTCTGTTCATTTAAAAGTTTGAATCATCTTATAAAAAGAAATCTTGACCTTGTGGAACATTATTGTGAGAGTATTCTCTTGAATTTGATTTCAGTTATAATTATGTTTCATACATAAAGGAATTTTAAAATTTGCTATAGGGACTCAAAATTCATTGCTAACAGTTATATTAAACTATCCCAAATAAGTTTCTATTAATAATCATAATTGTACTGTTTTGGTAATTGTAAAAATATCAAGAGTTTTGTTTAATGTAACGTTCTTAAAAGCAAAGTTAATAAACGGACAATAGTTTTAAAATAAAGAATTGGGGTGAAAAAATTATTACCGATTTTCCAAAGAAATTATAGTTATGGAATTACATATAAATGGAGCTTCACTGAACTAAGTTGGAAAATTTTAATACGTAGATGATTGATAACATTCATATATTTCTTAATTTTCTAGTTTTCTTACTTAAATATTTTATTTTGACTTCAAACGAAAAAATTCAAGTTAGGAGCACTGCTAAAATTGATGAAAAGTTCCAATATTTTTTTATTATAAACTTTGAAGTTTTAACAGATGCATCATTTTATCGTTGCTTTTATAAAACTCTAACATTTAATAAATTCCTATTTTTAACTTAATAATCAAATTGAAAATTCATTTTTTATTAAAATATATGAAAGATAATGTGTTATAAAAATAAAAAGGATTATGTTAAACAAAAATGAATAGTTTATTTTTAAGTTAATTTTTCCTAAAACATATTAGTGAAATCAGATCTATTAATTAAATTGTTATCTTATTCAAAAAGTTCTCCGTGTTTTTTTATCGATTTTTTTAACTTTAGTCGATAACTTACCGAATGCATTTTATAAAGGTTTGAAAATGACGGAATTAGAAAGAAAAAAAATTAAGTGTCGTTGTCACTTGTAAATTTTTTAATGCATTTTTATTTTCTGTACATATTTCTTAAAAAATACTTTAATTACTTTATATAAAAAATATTTTTGATATCTAGAAGATAATGTCACACATTCAATTTTTATAGAAGTCCTGTTGCAGTTGAGTTCTTTAAGGGGTTATTTTAGGTGGACATGAGTCAAAACAGATCAAAGCGGAACTAAAAATTAGATATTTATACCGAATATTATTGTAGTATACAACTGTATAAATAGTTAAAAATAAAATTTTACTTCAAATTAATTATCTTTAAAAAGGCCAATTATAATTGAATATTTTTCTCTGAAATTAAGTTATTCTAATAAAATTTTATCATTTTTAATAACATTTAATCGTATTAAGATTACAGATTTTTAATGCATAAAATCCTGTTAAGAATGTATTTTCAATTAAAAGGATGCTGTAACACTATTTAATTAATAATTTTTAATCCCTAAATTAAGTGAGCGAATTCCTCTATTTTAAAATTGTAATTTTTGCCTTTACTTTCAGACATTATTACAAAAGCTTTTATTTCTTCAATAGAAATTTTTCTTCTCTTTTCTTTTGTAGAATTTATTGTTTAATTAAGAATATATTAACTAAAAGTTCTTAAATAAATTAATTAAGATTCTAAATTAATTTCTTCTTAATTTCTTTTTTATAAATCAGATATACAAGTCTTAACTATTGTAATCCTTGCTAAATAGGCAATTAATCGAATTACTATAATCAAATACAACTAAATTTTAAAAACATTTTAAACTATCAATAACAATTAAAATTTTAAATTACAAATCTGCACTAACTTTCTATATAAGGACTTTCATATTACATGTGACACTTCAGAAGAAATACATGACATAGAAGAACCAATTAAATTTCATTTCTTAATTTAAAGAACAAAACAAATGTCTATCCTTTCAACGCACACACTTTCACTTTCACTTTCCTCATATCCTCATATATTTCTAATGAAAGGCTTAAAGAAAGCAATAGAACTCAAAGATACGTCACTTAAAGGGCCCGACGTTAATCTTGAACTCTAAAATTATGAATATCGAAACAATTTATTTCGCTTTTTGTAACGGAAACCGTTTGAGAATGAACTCTGGGGAAAGACCATGACCTCAGAAACCAGGGCTTCCGCACTTAACACGAGAAAACATTTGACACTTCCCAAGTAAAACCATCGTCATTTGGCTGAGTCAACTGTTCCGGGGATTTGCTCTGACGATGAAAAATTTCCTTAGCGCCTTTCAACGCGAATACGTGACATCAGTGTTATTAAATCGAGAGATATAGATGACGTAAGTGATGGAGGTTTCGGTTGCTCGTCGCCAAGGGGATACGACGCCAAGAGAATGCGCCAAATTTAAAAGTTATGGAATCGTTTGTTTTCGAACAGGTGATTGGGTATTAAAATGTATTTTACGAAATTTTAAAACATATTCAGTTAAAGTTTAATTTGAAAATATCTTTGAATGTGAAAGTGAAGATTTGGGGGGGGGGGGGATTTAAGGGTTTTCGGATATAAAAGGAAGATTTTTCCCCTTGGATGAGTGATCGTTTGTAAACGTCGCACTTATAAAGGCCACACAGTGGCGTAACGGAGAATATTAGAGCCCGATGCAAAGATATGTTTGGGGCCCCAAGCCGGTTCTTACAAAGGATTGCAAAGGGGCCCTAGAATCCTGGTCCCCACCCGCCATGGAGGGGGTTGCGGGGGTGTACGTTAAGCCACTGAAGACACACCAAGACTATTGGCGTTTGACCTAGTCAAATGATGATGATGACACCAGTGTTGTGCCAGCCCCTCTACAAACTACCACACCACGTCAATGGGATCACGACAGATTTAACGTGTATCAGCTCTTCTACATGGGGGAAAGGGGTCTTAGTGATACTAGGGCTCGAACTCATGACACGCCGACCTCGAATTCGTGACATGACCACAAGGCTACCGTAGCCACTTTTTTTCCCCGGAGAGAGAGAGAAAGAATACTTTTTATAACGACCTAAAAATATTCCCTTAATGTTAACAGTAGAGTCAATTCATTTAGAATGAAATAAAAAATATTTGATTTAAACAAAATATATTTATGTTCAAATAGAAGACAATAACGTGTAATTATCATTGTTACAATAAACAAGTAATATAAAATTTTTTTTTAGTCAATTCCTGCTTTGAATGGATAAATAGAAAGTATTTTATTAAAGATTGAAATTTTGAATAATATATATTTATAAATGGGAGAGAGTGAACTGATAGTAGTATTTGAAAAAAAAAAGAGTATGATTTGTCTGCATTGTTGTAACAATGCACACACGGTTTGGCTAGTTTGGTTGAAAAACAGGTTTTCGACGCCAACTTTGGTCATTGTTTTAACAGTTACGTTGTTACAACAATGGGGATGAATCTAAATTGGCATCAAAAACCGGTAATTAATTTAATTAAATTTATTAATTAGTAATTAATGAATTAACGTTTGGAAAAGTTGTTTTTTACATTAAATGCCATCCATTACAAGTTTTAAAAAATTTCTTTGAACTTGATTGGATGAATAGAAGTTTTTTATTAACGATTGAAAATTTGACTCTCACTCTCTCTATATATTTTGAATCAATAAATATATAGAGAGAGTGAGCTAATAGTATAAGAATTGAAAAAAAATAGGATTAGAATGAGATTTTAAAAAATAACTAATCTAAAAGTTCAAAAAAGAAAAATTTCTTTTAGTGTGTTAAAAAACTTTTCAAACATAAAGCGACTTCTTAATGCGTACACATTGTTTTTTTTTAAATATATATATACTATCCGTGTTACTGACATTTTTGAGATAACCACAGAAAAAGTAAGACTTTTAAATATCCCGCCGACTTAATTTAACTTGACTTTCTACTACCATTAGAGTGTTGATAAGCATTGATGGATTGCTAGCAGCAGGGAGTAGGTGTAAGACAACTTTTCTTTCTCCTGGGGTCAGTACTCGCGCAGTATCTAGTTGAACCACACTAATAACATTAAATTGGTTGTGGTTATGTTAGATGAGAGAGACGGATTTAAATTTAACATATGTTTTGCAAATTTTCTTTTTGATTTTTGACATTTGTGGTTTTATTTATAGATGTAAATTATTTAAAATTATTTATTTACAAATACAGTCATGTGTGTGTGGATACTCTAAAAATATATTTAGAATTTTTTCTTCAAAACATCTTGCGTAGGAGTCTGTATTGTTTTTGCAGGATAAAATAGGGAAACACATACAAAAACATGATTGTAAAATTCGTTTCTTTACAAATTTTATTGACAACTTTTTATTTTATTACTGAAATATGATAATTGAAATGAATAATGTAATTTCTGGAACAAATATATCCTTGCAAATATGTTTTTTATTTATCGAATCATTACAGTTGCCTGACAATTGCAGACAATTCAAGTGTTTGAAAACAAAATCTCGTTAAAAGGAAGAAATCTACTAAAAAGTAAGAAATAGATCAAATTCCTTTTTTTGCTTCCGCTATATACATTAAGGATAAGTATTTAATTCAACTCCTTGCAACAAAATGTTTTTTCAGAAGAATCAATTAGAAAAAGACAAATAATGGCATTATGTTATAAGAGTACGATTCTTTCATTTACTTAGTCCTTTTACTTTTGGATATTATGAAATTTTTAAAAAATCTGTAAGCTCATAGTCTTGTTTTATTATTGTGTGTGCTGATTTTTCATTTATTTCTACATTTGCCATATCTTAATTTAAGAGATTTGAATTGTCTGCTTAGAGGTACATATTAAAGTTTCTATGGGTAATGTTGGGAGCAATTAAAATTACTTCATTACATGGTGACGAGAGAGCTCACATAGTTTTTTGCCAAACGGCATTTTATTCCAAATTAGTTAAGCAAAACATTGAATTCCTTTATAAATTTTTACTCATAACAGCATTTCGCTGGAGACAAGTTCTAGTCCGGATTAAGGTTTGTAGACCTTGAAATGATCGGCTCCCGGATGCGGCTGTCCCGGTAACTCATTTTGCTGGTATCGTCCAGTCAATTCCCACAAGCCGTTGCTTTGCAGACTATGTCTTTAAGCAACTATTCCCTTGGTTAATGGGGTAGGACTGCCCCCGCAACCACTATCGTGTGTATTCGAAGAAAAGAAGAAAAGCTGACTCGGAAGATGATGAAGAAGATCAATCAAAGGTCCCCTTCCACATGCAAGCCAACTCCTTAAACCCTCTGGGGCGTTTCTTTCCCGCCCCCAATAATATCTGATTGGCGAGAGTAGTAGATCTGCACCCTCGTCTTCGTCCCAACTCCTTTGATTCTTTGAGACAATAGACCGGCTCGACGGAAATCAACTCCGTCACCGTACCTCGTATACCATATGGAGGGTCTCCATAATCGACTTGTCCCTTTGACACCAAGGATACCCTCCAGGGTTTGTCTTTTTCACAACAGACCGACATTCCTTTTTATTCAAATCGTTCGCGGTCCACACGTGAGAAAAGACCCAACAATGGATACTGTTCATAGGATATCCTTTCTATACATCGTCATCTAAGGGTCGGAGAAGGAAGAGGTGGGCTTTTAACAAAGCCGCCTTCAGAATCACCTGAAAAGCTGTTAGCCCTCAGGCATGATGGAAGAATATAGGTCTCTTTTGGAAGAATATAATGTCCCATCTGGGCATTCCGCTCACCCCCATACATCAAACCTGACAGGTATTGTCGGAAGTCTTCGTCTAATGAGCTGCCGCTGCAATGGTGTATTACTAATACAGAACAAAATTCATAAATCCAGGCCCATTGAAAGGGATGTCGCTTAATCTGTATCGACATTTTAAAAAAATTCATAATTAATTCATTCAAATAAATAGCCGAGTACATGCTCTAAGTAGTTTTTTCTCTACCTCATTCCTGACTATTACTCATATTTACCATATTGCTTTGTCATACTGCAAACGTATGTCTTCTTTACTGTACAAATATTTCGCAAGACATTTGGGCACATTTTGTTGGTGATTTCGTTTAATAGACTTGCGTTAACCCAGAGCACTTAAAGCCACAATTAGCATGATAAAGGAAGTTCTACTGTATTTGAAGTTCATTATACTTATTCGCAAATTATTTAATTTTATATATTTTCAAAAGTTTATCATTATGTATGCAAAAATCTAGAAAAATTGATATTCCCAAAACTTCTTAATTAAATTGCTAACTTACCAACAACTGGTAAAAAATTGATTTTTTAATTTTTGTTGGGATATAAATTTTAATTCCTTCTGCTTCTAATGCAATTTAAAATTTTATTTTAAATGAATAAGAAGTACTTTAGCAATCCGACCTAACATGCTTTACTTAAAACTAAAAGTTTTTACTTTAAATTGTAATTTTTTTATAACTGTTACTTACAACACAAAAAGAACGTTTTTGAAAATTCTGCTCATCTTATCATTTTGAAACTTTGTCCACATAATAATGCAATATAAATAAATATTTTAATGAGATATTTTGTCAAAGAAGTTATTCAAAAAATGTTACGGTTTAAAATGCACGTGAATTATTCTTAGTAGTTTTTACCATGTTACTCCGCAAATGAATTTGAAGAAAAAAAAAATCTAACATTTTAAAAAAAGTTCTCTAATAAAATTAATACCGATAATAGTGCAATTCTTCCTCATTGGCTCAACAGCCCAGGGAGGCCTTGGCATTCTCAAGAAGCCTTTTCCAGGCCAGCCATCTTCCTATTAGTGTTCTACTATTATTCGTTCTCAAAACAAAGAGATTTTTTTCTGGGCCATCAATCATCTTAGATTGGGCTTGATTTGGACTTTTTTAATGGTGCGGTCTTCTTCCATTCTGACAACGTAGCTTGGCCATTTAATTCGTCGTATTTTGATGAAGTTCACGATGTCAAATTTTTTATAGGAGGGATAAAGATTGAAATTTGAAATTCCATTTTGCTGAATTCCTCCAAAAAGAAATCTTAAAATCTTTCTTTCGTAGATACGTATCAAGTTCTCATCTGTTCAAGACATGGACCAAGTTTCACATGCATAAGTTAATACTGATCTTAAAAACTTTTATACAATAGAACCTTTGTTTTCTTTTGATTACATTCGATTTCATATATTTTCGCATTCCATTAAAACATCTATTAGCCATATTAGTTTCTTTTGGATTTTAGTAGCACAATCATTCCTATTGTTAATTTCAGAACATAAATAAGTGAATAATGCAATAGATGCACATTAAATTGGTAACTGCACACGACCAGTTATTTTTTAAAAATGTTTCTTAAACTTGGTGTTTTTACTATACAGATATAAGGTCAATGCTGTGTGAAGTGACCCCTTAAAGTTAGTACTAAGAAAGAACTATTGTTTACTATTTAAAAACAATTAATACGCTCCTTTCGCATGAAAAGTCTCGAGACTTAATAAACTACCAAAACTCAAGCTCTACTAAGGCTTTTCTTAGCACTTAAAGGAATTAGACAATAGAATCATTTATTCGATGCGATAATTTAAAAAAAAATCTTGCAAACTAAAACCTAAAAATATAATTTCTTCCACAAAAATTAACAGAAACAATCTTTTAATACAATAGAAGTCCTTCATTTCGTCCCAGAACGTTTTCTTACTCATTTAATTGTTTTTTCGAAACTCTTAATCTTTCCTGAAATCCCTTTAATTTATTACTGCAGTCACTTAAAATGAAAAATTGTCCAGGTGTTAAGGAAGTTCCAGATTAGCGTAAGTTTCAAAATATAAAAAACAAGGTAAGATGAAAACACCTGGAGGTGTAAAAAAAGAGACATTTAAAAAAAATAGTAAAAAAGTTAATCACTCTTCTTCACATGAGAAGGAACAATTGAAGTGAAACCCAAAATAGTAGCATGTCTAAAGTTCGTAGAATACTATTCCAAATGCAATGCTATTCCATGCCAATGCAATGCTTGATTGATTTTAAAATATTTTCAATGAGTTTCTAAGAAATTGCTATAATTTTTTTCTTTAATTGGTTTCAAAAGATTATTCTGTAGCGGTAAACTTGCAAAGAATCTATTCATAACTTCGTCATAAAAATCACAGGAAAGCTTATATTTATAATTGCATTTGTTCACTATAGTTTTCAAATATTAAAAATTCAATGAATTAAAAGTCATTACTGCGATTCAGTACTAAAATACTTAAAACTTTGTAGGCAAGATAAAAGCTTTCATTTTATATATAAAAATAATGAAAGTCAATTTTAGACGATAAACTTAAAAATTACTTAAAATTTTTTATTTCTCTACAATCGTTATTATATTTTGTGAACAAAAGCTTTACTCAACATTTACAATTTAATTAGAATTACTTATATAGAACCTTAATTCCAATCATTTTG
>BMAO01022126.1:0-32305 GCA_019973975.1 Trichonephila clavata
TGAAGCAAATATATACATGAAAAGTCGACTTGTGAAATCATTGTGTTATTCATAATATCTTCATTTATATATCTTTCATTAGCTTTCAAAATACTTCCACAGTGTTCCTACGCCAGCATGGAAAATGGCGGTAAGTCAAAATCCGTTCGTTATACAATTCATAATTGCATTCTACATCAAACTCAAATCTAGTCTCATTCTCATTCATAACATGTGGTCCGTCGAATCGGAGTTATTGATGTGATTTATTCTTTATTTTAATTATTCGTTTCATACTCGATATTCTTATTCTAGTGCATTTATTCTGATACGAATTCTTGAAGTATTCTTATACATTCTGATTGATATTATTTATTATTTGATTCTAGACTTATTCTTTTGTTCTATTTTGTATAAACATTTTTTGATAGTTGTGTATTTGCATTGTGTCGGCATTTGTTATTATTGCTATAGTTGTGTATTTTGTGTAGAATTTTAAAATTTCTTTCATAAATCATGGCTCCAAAACAGTCGAAAAATAGTGGTAAATTTGATTTAATTATAAAAGAATTAAGAGCTTTTGAAAGTAGAATAAATAAATGCGATGATAATAAATCACGCATACGTGTTTTAAAAACCCAAGTGTTGCAAATGAAACTAGATTAACTGAAATATTCGGTGAATTGTCAACGCATGAAAGTGATGAATCATTTGATTTATATGAAATATAAAGATATATTATTCAATTGGGTTGTTGACCTTGAACAAAAATCTGAGTTTGAGGAAGTAAAAAATAGTATTCATGTAAAGTCTTCAGTAGTTAATTTACCAAAACTTGAAGTTCCGCATTTTTATGGAAATTGCGAGAACTGGATTTCATTCAAAGAGTTATTTAAGTCTTCTATTCTAGATAACAAATCAATAAGTGATCTTGAAAAATTGCAATATCTGCAGGCTTCTGTTCGCGGGGATGCAGCCAAATTAATTCGGGGTTTTGCAATTACTGTGGACAATCTTAAGAACTGTTGGGATATACTGTGCAGTCGGTATGAAAAAACGACAATTAGCTCTTAGCCAAATAAATAAGCTATTTAGTATTAAGATATCCAGGGCAAATACTTCAAAATTGCTTTTGGAAATAATAGATATTTGCAATGAAGTCATTCGAAATTTAAAAACTTTAGATTTAGAAACAAATTCATTAACAGAGTTGATCATAATAAATTTTCTCATTTCAAAAGTGGATGCATGTATTAGTCAACGGTGGGAATTATCTTTGGAAAATAATAAAATTCCCACTCTTGAGGAATTTAGAGTTTTCATTGAAAGAGAAGCTCGTGGTCTGAATGAGTTAAACTTTGTAAAACCTGACATTAAGAAAGGTAATGTTAAACCATTAAATTCATTTAACAAATCAAATGTAAATACTACTGTTGTCAAATGTAACCAAGTAAAATCAGGGGTAAAATTAGATGTTGGTCAAAGTAACAATTGCATTCTATGTTGTCAAAGCCATGCCTTATTCAAATGTCCAACTTTTAATTCTATGAATGTAAATGAAAGATGGCAAGTGGTACGGAACAATAATTTATGTACCAATTGTTTGAGGAGTAACCACAGGCTTGACACATGTAGAATAGGATTCTCTTGTAAAAACTGTTCTGAAAGACACCATACATTATTACACAGATATTCAGTCAGTCCTTCAGCAGATACTCAAGCAAATTCTGTTGTGACAGTGTCTAACAATTGCACACAATTGGCAGAAGGTCACGTATTGTTGTCCACAGCATTAATAAATGTTAAATCTAAACATGGTCAACAAATAACTTGCCGTGCTTTGATAGACAATGCTTCTCAAAATTCTTTGATTTCCAAGCAATGTGCTGATCGCTTAAAATTGCCATTAAAACACACCAATCATAATTAGTAGGTGTAAATGAAACATTTGCTGAAACTTCGTTATATTCGACAAACTTGGAATTTTTTTCTTGTGTTTCCTCTGATAAATTTCAAGTAAAAGCTTTGTTAGTCTCGAAAGTCACTTCAGCTATGCCAAACTTTCCAATTAAATATCATGAGTGGCCTCATATCAAAGATCTAACTCTTGCTGATCCAACGTTTTATATTGAAAATGAAATAGACATTCTTCTAGGTGCTGATGTTTTTATGACAATAATTTCAGGGACTCCTATAATGGGACCCAAAGGTACCCCATCAGCATTGCCAACAAAATTAGGTCATTTATTGTCAGGTACCATAAATACACCATATAATCAAAATTCATCCCTAATCTGTCACACCCTTTTAAACATAGACCATTCTTTGAAACAATTTTGGGAACTTGAATCTGTTCCTAAGGAAATTCCGTCAAAGGATGAGGATGAGCTATGTGAGTCTATATTCGTAAATTCTCATATTCGTAATGCTGATGGTAGATATATTCTAAAACTGCCATTTAGAGATGATTCAAGTCTTGGAGATAGTAAGGAGGGTGCATTAAAACGATTCTATTCTCTTGAAAGAAAACTTCACTCTAATAATCAATTAAAGGAACAATACACAGAATTTATGGAGGAATACCAAAACCTTGGTCACATGACGCCTCTCGCATCAGATGTAAAATCTCCACATTATTTCTTACCACATCATGGTGTGATTAATGATAATAGTTCCACAACCAAATTAAGGGTGGTGTTTGACGGCTCATTCAAAAGTACAAATGGAAATTCTTTGAATGACATTCTGCTGACTGGTAAAAAACTACAGTCAGACATTTTTCTAACTTTACTTAAATTCAGATTCTTCCCAATTGCTTTTTCTGCTGACATTGCAAAAATGTATAGACAGATATTAATATCACAAGATGATGTATGCTTTCAACAAATATTTTGGAGGAAGTCTCCAGAGGAACCATTAGGGATTTTCAAATTAAATACAGTTACCTATGGTACATCTTGTGCCCCATTTCTTGCCATCCGAACTTTGAAACAATTATGTGAGGATGAAAAACATCGTTTTCCACAGGCAGCTAAGCTCGCAAAAGATCATTTCTATGTTGACGATTTGTTAGCCGGTGCTGACTCATTGGACTCGGCTAGGAAAATTGTTCACGAACTGCAAAATTTAATGTCAGCCGGTGGATTTGAGCTGCGAAAATGGTCATGCACTCATCCAGAAGTCTTGTCAGACTTGCCAAACAGTCTAAAGACAAATATTTCCTCACATTCATTTGATGATGAGTCCACCCAGAAAATTCTTGGCTTATTCTGGGATCTAAACGAGGATTCCTTTAAAGTAAGAGCAGTCTTACCAGACCAGGTATCCACAAAGAGACAGATGCTATCAATCATCGCACGCATCTTTGATCCTCTGGGGTTTGTCTCTCCCTCAACTATAATTTTAAAGATTATTCTTCAAGACCTGTGGAAGGCAGGGCTTGACTGGGATGATGAGATATCATCAGACATTCTTAATAGATGGAATCGGTTTCAAGCAGAAATTTCATGCCTCAAACAAATAAAAGTTCCCAGATATGTTCAAACACTAAATGCTAAACACTGTGAAATTCATGGGTTCTGTGACGCCTCCTCAAAGGCATATTCAGCCGTAATATACTTACGTGTTGTTTCTGATTCGCCACACTTATTCTTAATGGTTTCAAAAACTCGTGTGGCACCTGTACAAACAATATCATTACCTAAATTAGAGCTTTGTGGTGCTCTGCTTCTGGCTGAACTTCTAGATACATTTAAAAGATCTCTTAACATCACTCACGATACTTATTTATGGTGTGACTCAACAATTACACTGAGTTGGATAAATAATCCACCTGTAAAAGGAAATCAATTTGTGCAACGCAGGGTTGGAAAAATTCACACACTAACCTCAAAAGAATCTTGGCATCACATTCCGGGAAAATTAAACCCGGCAGATTGGGCAACAAGAGGCCTCTACCCGAAACAACTTCTTGAAAATTCAGAGTGGGTAGCTGGTCCAAAATGACTTCATGATTTCCATCCTTCTTCCAATTCATTTCTTCCTTTCTCTGAACAGCCTGTTCCACTTGTTCCTATTGATCAGTCTGAATCATTAAGTGACTCTGTTGTTCTTTCAACTGGTGTTGATAATTCTCTTAGTTTCTTGGATAAGTTTTCCTCGTACATGAAAGTAATTAGGACTGTTGCATGGATATTCAGATTCTACCATAATTCCAAATCAGTGTCCAAAGTTACTGGGCCTTTATATACACATGAATTAGAAACCTCAATCAAAAAGGTAGTCAAATTGTTACAAAATGGAGAATACCATACAGAACTTAATCTCTTGAAATGTATAACAAGCCTCTTCCCAAATCTAGCAAACTTCAGTCTTTGAATGTATTCCTTGACTCTGAGGGAATTCTTCGTGTCGGAGGACGTCTTCGGCTCCAACAAACTCTTAAATTTGAACAAAAGCATCCTATGCTCATACCAAAAAATAATCACTTTACAAGTCTAATCATTAGACATTTTCATAGGGTCAATTTCCATGCTGGGCAGGAACTAGTTTTATCCCTCATTCGTCAGCAGTTTTGGATACCTAATGGTAAATCAGCTGTCAGAAAAGAACTGCGCAGCTGCCTAGACTGTTTTAAGCTTGTGGCGAAGCCTGTCTCTCAAATGATGGGTGATCTACCCATCGAACGAATCACCCCTTGTCGTGCTTTTGAAAAAGTAGGCATTGACTTTGCTGGACCTATCACGACAAAGTGCCAACATACTCGCAAGACCAGCAACTTCAAATCTTACATCTGCCTCTTCATCTGCATGTGTACTAAAGCAGTGCACCTTGAACTCGTATCTTCGCTATCAGCAGCAGCATTTTTGTCAGCACTGCGTCGATTTGTGTCACGCCGTAGCTATCCATCAGACATTTATTCTGACAACGGTACAAATTTCGTTGGTGCTTCAGCTTACTTGAAGGACTTGTTTAAATTACTTCACAACTCTAATGTCCAGGACTATTCGTCAAGCAAAAACATTCAGTGGCACTTCATTCCTCCATATGCCCCGAATTTCGGAGGTGTGTGGGAAGCTTCAGTCAAACTCACAAAGCATCATTTGCTCAAAACCTTAAAGGCGGCTGTGCTGAACTTTGAAGAGTTAGCTACAATCCTGTGCCAAATCGAGTCGTGCATAAATTCACGTCCTCTTTATCCGCTATCATCCGACCCTAAGGATCTCCAGGTGTTAACACCCGGACACTTTCTTATCGGGTGTCCCTTGCTTGAACTCCCTGATCACAGTCTGACTAACCAATCCTTGAGTCTTCATTCTAGGTGGTCTCTTCTGATGAAGTTGAAAAGGATGTTCTGGTCTCGCTGGCAGCTCTCCTACCTCAACACCTTGCAGTCCCGAACCAAATGGATGCAGGGCCAGAAAGACTTCACGGTAGGATCCCTCGTCCTAATCAAGAATCCAGCCTCTTTCAGAACCAGGTGGACTCCCGGAAAGATTGTGGCCACACATCCTGGAGCTGACGGAATATGCCGTGTCGTCACTATCCAGACTTCACGTGGAGTCATGACAAGACCAGTCTCTCAAGTTGCAGTCTTGCCCCTACCACCATCGACTACATCTTCCCGCCCCCCGGAGGATGTTAAGAATAGTTGACTCCTTTCGCCGTCCAGAGATGGCGCCACGAACTGGACTTCGTTTTCTGGAAGCCGATGTGATTTCGGCGGGAAAATGACATTCGATTCGGATTATTCGGTTGTAATGGTCGCCATTCTTGTGATTATGTGTTGTGAAATGTTTTTCTTTTATCGTACATGTAAAGGCATGAGTGTGTGTGTGAAGCAAATATATACATGAAAAGTCGACTTGTGAAATCAATGGTGTTATTCATTAATAATCTTCATTTATATATCTTTCATTAAGCTTTCGAAATACTTCCACAGTGTTCCTACGCCCAGCATGGAAAATGGTGGTAAGTCAAAATCCGTTCGTTATACAATTCATAATTGCATTCTACATCAAAATCTAAAGTCTCATTCTCATTCATAACATGTGCACTGGATAAAGTTTCATCTCCATAATCATCGGTTAATATTTTAAATGTTTTCGTGGCTGATTTCTCAAATTTCACAAGAAACTTGATGTTGATTCGACATTTTCCCCTCAAAATGCAGTTGCACTTGTTCACTCAATGACGCGGTACTCCCAACTGGCATGATTGAACAAAGCGAAACTGGCCACATGGACCGAGGAGGTGTGTAGGATGACGTAAACCAAAAGAGTTGTTGTCAACTCCACTCTTTTTCAAAACTACACTCTTAGTCTCAATTTTTTGTATGCCACACTTTGCATATATATTTGTAAGAATTTATTTTTTCAATCCTTGGACATTTTAAAAATTGACAGAGATTTCCACACCAACGTGAAGTCTTTGTGTTCTGACAAACTTAACATGCATTAGCGGGTTAACATGCAGGGCTGGATTTCAGGGGCCCCAAACTCGAATCAACAACTCAACAGCGTCGACCACCAGTTCGCGACTACGACCACAAGGAAGTTAACAAAGAGTAACTCCGCAGTACTCTTCATTAATACAAATAAAAACAGAGTATAACAATTTAAAAGGTTAGGGCTCTCAATCAAATTTTAGTCTTAAGCTTTATTAAATGCACTTTAGAATACGTTTTGCTTTCAATATTAAATTTTCAGGCATATCATAACTCAAATATATAAAATTCAAATGTATATATTTCATGAATTAAATTTCTAACCTCTCTACTGTTACTATAAGAAAGTTGCTGAAAGTCAGTCTTTAGATCACCTCAACAAATGCCGAGAGAGTTTACACATTATAAGTTTATTTAAATCAATTTGCTGGTGTTTACGAAATATTCGCCCACGATAATAGCGGACAATGAGCCTCTACAATGAGATTAACACTTTCCTGCAGAACAGCAAAGCTAATGATCTACTGTAATTAGGTTACTCAACAATACACTAATGAGAACCACATATGGGCTGTTTAAAATTTATCACAGAATACATATTTACGAAAACAGGCATTTAAGTGGTTTCATTTTCGAAAAGTAAGCTTTTGAAAGTAGAAAGTTCATCTCTTTTAGTATGATTTATTATTCAAATATAGTTTATAGATCTTGTGTGTGTGTGTGTGTGTGTGTGTGTGTGTGTGTGTGTGTGTGTGTGTTGTGTGTGTGTGTGTGTGTGTGTGTGGTGTGTGTGTGTGTGTGTGTGTGTGTGTGTGTGTGTGTGTGTGTGTGTGTGTGTGTGTGTGTTGTGTGTGTTGTGTGTGTGTGTGTGTGTGTGTGTTTTTTGTGTTGTTTATTGTGTGTGTGTGTGTATTTACAACAAATTAAAGCTCTGCATCGCATATTAAACGATTTCTTTTCAATAATCTAAAAAAAAAAATTTAACATTCGAAAATTTTTTTAAAATCTATAAAAATATAAATTAAAAAATAATGTTTTTTTTTTTACTTTAAACTTATATATAATATAATAAATATAATATAATAAATAATATAATGTTTCTTAAAATACTTTTTAAAACTTATTAATTAAAAAAACTGAGATGTTTCGAGATTTCCGCATTTCAAACGGAGAGTTTTTTTTTCTCTCCCTAAAAATTACTTATATATATTTGATAGAATTTTTAAAAGAAAAATACTTTAAAGTGTTTAATTAATTATTTTAAAATCTAAACTTTTCTTAGAAATTATGGGGAACGAGAACTTGACAGTAGTACTAAATAATGATGAATAATTAGAATAGTTAATAGTTTGTTTGATACGTTTTTTTTTTATTATTTTTCTTTTAGAAGAGCATTAAAAGTTTTAAGTTTAAAAATGGCAACTTTTGATCAGAATACAAGGAATTACACAGAACTTAAATTGTGTAAGAATAACAAAGCATTAAATATATATTTTGTTTTAAACTTATCGTGTATCTATATAAACAAAAAATAATACAAATGAAACAATAAAAACTGCAATTATTTTTATATTGGTTTTAAATGTCCTAAAAAAACTTTTCTGAGAGATGACACAATTCTCTTAATAACTTTTTACTTTTGAAATTCATTTAAAATAAGAATTGAAAAATGTTTCTTTATATTACCAGGACATAAAAATAAAGAAAGAAGTGTTTTAATCAAATTATTTAGTAAAAAAATCATAACTTTTTATTAAAAAAAAAGTTTTTCATTTTAAACTTTAACTAATAGAAAGGCTTACACTCACAAAAACTTAAAATGCCTTCTCCAATACTTCTAAAAGTAAATGTTTCTTTTCTCCTTGTCTTCTTTTGACACATTTCCTATCTGAATATTTTTAGAATACTGCAAAAAAAAATTCGTACAGATGCCATAAAGTAAACGAATTTTATTTAAAATATATTTCTATTTCATTTGGACTTACTTCGAATATCAGTAAACACACTCAACAAACATAAAAAAATAAAATAGAAAAAAAGTATAACGTTTCCTGGAACAATTTTCAAATCTTTCTTAAGCGAAGAGATGGAATTTCAAGAAAATAGATATTTTTTGATGAAGTGAGAGCTGGATCAAGTAACTAAGGTGTATAAAGTTTCAGACGTGAAATATATTTTTGTAAATTGACGTAAGGTCTCTCAGCCAATATTTTCAATAAACGGAAATTGCTTCTTGAAAATAAATTGAATTTCGAATTCTTCTTTCTTCTAGTTATTGGGAAAAAAGAACGAAGACAACATCTGTGGAAAAATCTCATTTGGATGTTTTTCTAAGTCACAAAGACAATTTACGCGTATTGTGTAAACTTATTTAATTTAAATAAATGTTATCTTTTCTATGAAGTTGTGCTCAACATTGTTTTAAAATATTTATTCGCACTTTTGACAATACTGATTGGATTCTTTGAAACATAACTGGAAATAATATGGGACATTTGAAAAAGAATTTGTATCTTATACATTTTGACGCCAAAGTAGTTATTTATTTGGTTGCCAAAAATAGTTACTTATTTCCCCCCCCCCCCCCTTATAGTAAAATGACATCGTTTTCAAACATTCGCAATCCAAAATTCTTTAACTCAGATGTTGTCATTATATATTGTTTTTAACGAAAGAGTTTTTCCGACAGTATTTATTGTGTAAGGTATAGCGTATCTCAAAATGTGGGGTACGACCCCTAGGGGACGTGATAACACCACGGGGGGACGCGGGCATATGGAAAAGTCGAAAATTAAATATTATTTAAAAATATTTTCAATTTACTAGAAGGAAGCAAAAAACAAAATACATTCTGACATAATAAAAAATACAATACACATTTACGCTGATCCCTCGTCTCTTGATAACCTTTGTGATAACTCAAAAATCCTCGATAACATAACCCTCATCTCTTGATTTAAAATAGACAGGAATGGAATTTTTAAAAGGAAAGTACAGTTGGACCCTTGATGTACACCTATTTAACGAATTAAGCGATTTAACGCATTTTTCTCTTTCCTCGATTTAAATGAAGGCAAGCAACCTCTATTTATCGTATAATAAACCCAAAATTAACGAATTATTTCAACAGCTGAAAATTGTTTTAGTTAGTTTGTATTAGAAAGAATTAAATTTTTTTTTATCAAAACAGAAAAAGACTTTTTTTTTTTGTAAGCAACTAATTTCAATGGGGAGAAGATGAAGACTATTATTAGATTTTACAGGTGCAGATAAGTCATGATTGTAATGTATTGCGTGAGTTTTGAATAGGACAGAAAGTTCCTTTCTTATCTCCTCCATCTCCACAACGCAGGGAATATTTTAAGGTTTCAACTATTATGTTACAGCCGGCTGGGTGGCGTGGATGGTTTGTCGCTGGCCTTCTGCACCTAAAGTTGCAGGTTCGACCCTGGCCTAAGTCGGTTGATTATCATGAAGCAGAAAATCGACAGCGACCATGTCGTATGATTATACGGCATGTAAAAGAATGTCTGTTTGGCTTGTGTGCTCTCGGAAAAATTAAAACCTAGTACAAGTTCGCATCGTCTGAGTTCAGGCGCTGCCCTTTGAAAGGCAACTGGGCGTCAAAATTACTTGCGGCGATTGATATCCGCCTGCATGTTGCCGCACTAAAAAGAGATATCAACTTCCGGGGAATGTACTAGGGCTGCAATGGTAAAACACCAATCCGCAGCCCATTAGAAATAAAAAAAAAACGATTACGTTACATTTGGCGACGGATTGCCTAGGTGTGCAACTGAAGTTAAGGAAATTGTTGATTTGTCGGAGCCAGTAAATAGCGATTCTGATTGCACAAAATTGATAGTGAAGCTTCTAACAAAATTTACTTTTTTAATGCTTTACGTTGTTTGATAACTATAAAAACATTCCTTATGCAAACAAGGATGTAAGTGACACATTATTTTCTTCTATGCATAAAGTCGAAAAAGAGCACTTTCTAGCCAGGAATCAAAATTGTCAAATATCTATTAGTCAGTACTTTAAAATTCCCAATTAACTGGTGTGTAATAATTCGCTAATAGTATTTTAGCTGTTGAATAAAAAATGTATTATTTCTAAATATGGATACTTTTGTGTAGTTGCTTATGATAGAATTTTCAGAAGGCAAGTGCAAAAAATAACCCCGAATTAACGAACACAATGTTCTATCCCTATTAATTCGTTAAATCGGGGTCTGACTGTATATTTATCATTTACACCCCTGAAACCTCCTCTTGAGAGTCATTTATGTAAAACTCAGCAATAGAAATATGCTTGTTAAAAGCCAAGTGTTGTAGGTCCAGGACATAACAGGGCATTTTTTTTTATCTATAACGTCCTTCTTGTGAATCGATTTCCACAAACTCGTTCTTAAAGGATCTCTACTCAAATGAAAGAACATGCTTGCCAACTTTAAAGTCTTCATATCTGACAGTTCCTGAGATCTTACGATGAGCGTGAAAATGAGACGTTTTTCTCCTACATACAGACAGATTGGTCTCTATTCATCTGATTTGTTATGATACATTTATTGGACAAATATATCTAAGCAATATGTTTTATATAAAAGCGTTTTTATTCTTAGAATCTGTGACTATTCTTACTATATTTTAAACAATTTTTTTAAAAGAAAAGTTTTCAAATGCTTCTAGATTACATGTAAAATGTATTTTTTAAAACTATAAATGCAGTTGCTTTGAAAAAGAAACTTGGTGGCATTTCTTACCCGTGATCCGAACTAGGCTTTATTAGCTTTGTTGCTAAATTTATGTCCTTCAGGTGATTTCAGGAGTTCTTGTGGAGGTGGAGGTTTTGTCGAAAAATGATGCCCCAAGGATGGACCTGACGAACTGAAGTAGATTTTGGGACAGACGTTTGACCAATTCAATTGAATAAGGTCATTTCCTTGGGGCTGCATTTCAAACAAGGCTAACCAGATCAGCTTGAAATATTTTAAAATATTTTTTCCCTCTTTCAAGGAATAAAATAATTTTTTTCTTCTCTATTTGAAGAAAATTTGAAACTGTTGAACAGCTTTTTTAGTCAATGTAACGATTGTGAGCGTTTGAAAAAGAATATGTTTTTCGAAAATTGTTTCAGAGAAAAATAATAAATAATTATAGCTATATAAATCTGACGCTTTTCTATTTTAAGAATCTAACAAAGATTTGTTATTCGAATACTGAAGAAATTTAAACTTCAGTTAATTGAAACTGATTAATTAAATTTTAAAAAAATCAAATATTACAGAATCCGAGTACTCCGATGACATAGTTGGAGAAAACGGATGGTGACGTGTGAATCCAGAAAGCTCAACAAACCTTTTGTTTTATAATTAACCCCTTAAGGTGACAATTTTTAACACAAAATATTCCAAAGAAAGACACATTTTTGTACTGTATATAACTAAGCATAATACTTAACAAAATGCGAAAATGGAAGAATTTTATTTTTATTTTAAATTTTAAAGTTTTACAATATTTTTTTATTTTACAATTATGAAACACAAAAACGCCAAAAGGTTTCCTTTTTGTGAGTATACTCTGCGTGTTATGAAGAATGCTCCGTATATTTTAAAAGAATTTATCTCATATTTACAAAACAATTTCATGTTCGTATCTCTTTTTCAAACGGTTGAGAGGATTTTGTGTGTGTACATATATACACACGCAATTTGAAGCATGATGTAACATTAAATCATTCTTTGCAATGGGGACATAGATATTATCGACGTTTTTTTTTTTTTAATTATCTTCCTACTTTCAATTCTTCTTAAACAACAAATTGCACATCACGTTCCCGATCTCTGTGCTTTATCGAAAATTTTTAAGAATCTAAATTCCTACCTTAACCATTAAGAAGTGGCCGCGGTAGCCAAGTGGTCAAGGTATCGGATCATGGCTAACGTGTCATTAGTTCGAGCCTAGTACCACTGAAGACCCCCGTCGTCAATAGCCTTAGTGTAGCTGAACAGAGCGAAGTTAATATTCACTCACTCACTCACCATTAATAAAATCCTTCATGAAAACTATTTCAGTATCATGGACAAACTGCATCTCTTAAATACACTGGCACTAATATTATCACTATACGAATTAAAAATATATTCAAAGATAGAGAGAGAGAGAAGAAAATATGAGTGCCCGTACAGCACACGGGCGAACTGGTTGTGGCCAGCCTTCAGTAGCCTGCGCAATGAACCGGAAAAAAGCTTTCGTATAATGTTTTAAAGTCTCACGAATTTATTCAGTGGGGTAACAGAAAATATTAGGGCCCCCTACAAAATTAGGTTAGGGGTCCCAAGCAGGGATCTTACAAATGATTGCAAAGCACTAACATAACAGAGGCTTTGGGCTCTCTGGACTAACCCCCCCCCCCACGATGCAGGGGTTTACGTTGCACCAATGAATTTATTCATTGTATCACTAGACACTAAAGAATGTTAGACTAATATAGTGCACGGAACAGTAAATTTTGCTATCGTAATGGGCTTTTCGTTAAAAATTTTGAAGAAATTAAGCTACCTTTGGACCTGCTGAATCGCAATGACTTTCCAAGTGAAAGGAAGAAAAGGAATTAATGGTGCAAAAAAATTGAGCATCGATAACGATTCGAAAAATATAACAAATAATTAAAATAATTAAGTTTTAAAAATTGAAGCGTACGAAATATTAGGGGGAAAATTGTTTTATACTCAGATGGAACATAGAAAAAAATAGTAGAATATAATAAATGAAAAGATGAAAAACAAGGGGAAAAAAGACTATTGCAAAAAAAAAAGGAAATTTGAAATTCAGTAATTACTTTTAGCAAAAGAAAGAAACAAAATAGAGTAAGTAGACCAATCAAGAACTCGTTGTTAGATCGAAAATAGAACCACACAATTTTTTTCATTAGAAATTCGATTAGAATTATCTAGAATTATTCGAAAGACACACTAAAAGAGAGGGGAAAAGAAAAGAAAACTTTATGCTTCTCATTCATTCGGATTATTATGCAAAGATCATCCCAAAAAATTTTGTCCACGTAAAAATTTTTAAACTTCACAAATGATTATTGACAAGGTGAAAAAATCTATTCTAAGAATAGAAACAAGCTAACACTAAAAATATCAGGCAATTACTTATGAAGTAACAGGAAAAAACTAGATATCTCACTTTTATAATTTTGCATATGAACTAAATGACCATTTTCTCGAATGGATTTTCAAAGTCCGGACATGGTGTAAGAGTTTGGAGATTGAGATACCAACCCTACTGCCGTCAATGTATGAGGGAAGCACTTTCTCTCTTCCCTCAGTGGGGGGAGGTCGGAAGTAAGACTAGCCATATTTCAAAATAATATAAATTTATTGTCGATATCAACCACAACAAAAGTTCGATCCACCAAAGTTAAGAGATGCACCCAATTTTTAAACATGAAGATAATTAACGAGGAACGCGAGATATGAGAAGACTTTAATATACTTAGTACACTTACTTACCTCAATAGCTCTGAATTTTTAGATATCAAATCTAGATTCAATTTCAAGTGACAAATCGTCACCTTAAGTAATACAATTATCAATTACTAAATATCCGCGCCTCCTATTCACTTTGATTAATCACTGCTTCGCTGGCAGTCTATCCTATCTCTCTCCTTTCTTACTTGAAAGCCTAGACATTGTATAGTAGTCATATCTTGCATGCTCATGTTCTCTTCTTCGGAGGAGGCTTTCTAATAAAGTAATTTTTAATGACCAAAAATTCCCCAAGAGGACTGTTAGTAGGAAGATTGCGGATAGAGCCTTCACAAATGTCACTTGAATTGCTTTGAATTACACATTCCGACTTCCAAATCATGTGTGTAACTCTAAATTGAATTTACTTGAAAAGAAAGAATCTACCAACTCCTTCAAAAAAGATTGTAACTTAGCTCAAAGAGTGCATTCCAAATAGCATACAGATAACATATTGCAAAAAAAAAAATTTTTTTTGTTGATAAGTACATGTTTATTCAAATCATTTTTATTTTGGAATTTTACAGATTTAGTAGAAACAGAAAATAATGATAAATTTTAAAAACTCGAAAATAATTTTGGATTATTCATACAAAACCGATAATTTAATAAGTTTAAGGTTAGTAAAGAATACCTCGATATACAAAAATAAAAACAAATGCCTCAACAAAATACCTTTGTAGTATAAATGAGTAATGTTGATTTTTCCAGAAAGAGAACATTGTAATTTGTGTTATAACTGAATTTATTAGAACTATTTCTACACATTTAAATAATTCCATTTTACAGATGTAGATATTATTGCATATCCAAGAATCGATTTTAGGTTCAGGCAATTAAAGAAATTTATAGAGTTTCGTAGAATAAACTATATATAAATTTCCTATATGGTATTTAATCTAAGTAAAATCCTCAAAGTTGCTGAATAGGAGTTCCCGATTCACTATTGTGTGTGTGTGTGTGTGTGTGTGTGTGTGTGTGTGTGTGTGTGTGTGTGTGTGTGTGTGTGGTGTGTGTGTGTGTGTGGTGTGTGTGTGTGTGTGTGTGTGTGTGTGTGTGTGTGTGTGTGTGTGTGTGTGGTGTGTGTGTGTGTGTGTGTGTGTGTGTGTGTGTGTGTGTCGGGTTTCTTTCTTTTTAAACAGCTGGATTAAATGATAAATGAATATTTATGTATGATGAAAGAGATAAAGAGAACAATCCTTACCTTAATGCTCTTAATATGACTGAGGAATTAGTATTATGCATATACACTAAAGCGACAAAACTCATGGGTTGGCATTATGCAAAGATCCAGATAGTGGTAGCGTCGCGTAATAAATAATAAATGGGCAATGCTTTGGGAGGGTTTTTCATTTGTACTCGAGTGATAAATTTTATCACGTGATTATGGCCGAAAGATGGTAACTAACAGCATTAACAATTTTGAATGCGAAACACTGGCTTTGACGCACATTACATTCTATTTCGAAAACCGATAAGGAATTCTACAGTTCCACAATATCAAAAATGTAGCCAGAATATATAGTTTCTGGCATTACTTCCAACCAATGACAATGAAGTGGGCAGCTACCTGCACCAGCGTCAATTATTCCAAGGTAGGCCCAGAAGAATCTAGCAGAGATAAGACTGACTTTCTGTGCGTGCTGATCCAACAGACACTCAAATACATATCCAGTGAGTAGTCATTCTGTCAACAATTACACTATTGGTTGGTGGTTTCAAGACGTAGGAATAAACTCAGGTACACAGTTACGACAACTGATTTTAACAACAACACAACATTGTCAAAAAATGAAATGCACCATTTTGTTAATATCAATCGGAATGCTCTTTCGTCTTGTTTAACTCTATTATTAGTAATCGTACTATCCACAATAAATGAATTTCTTGCTTAGCTGTTTCAAAATCTATATGTGATAGGTTATCTTAAATCCTCCCTTCCCTCCTTTTTTTTTTTTTTTTTTTTTTTGGCCTTCGGATCTTGCAATTTTTTTTCAATTTTTTTTTAAATAAAATTGACTTTCTTCTGACTTTTAGGTGGTCCACTTCCGCTTTTAGACCAGTGCCAACTCCCCTCCCCCTCCATTTCCTTATTTCCTTTCTGCTATTCAGAAGGCTTGCACTCCTTCCCGGTTGCTGCTTCCTTTGCCTTGGGGTGTAAATATATTGGAGAATTGAGTGTAGTTGATGTGGTACCTCTTCACCTTTTGTTGCCAGGTTCTTAACTAGCCTCGCCTATTGGCCACAAATCAAACTCCTTCAGCTATTTCTTCCCTTTGTCAGGTTCTCGCATTTGTTGCTGCGTGGGTAAAGGCTCTAATGCTCTCTTCCAAAAAGAAGCACAGGAAAAAAAATTTTGGACCTTCATTCTCTCTTATCTAGCATCCCTCCCCTCCTGAATTTTGCATTCCATTATAGGAGTGGTATCCCTGCGTATCTTATTTCTTTTTTAAAGCCTCTCCTGTCTCATTAGTAAGACAGCACAAGCGCGCGCGCGTGTGTGTGTGTGTGTGTGTGTGTGTGTGTGTGTGTGTGTGTGTGTGTGTGTGTGTGTGTGTGTGTGTGTGTGTGTGTGTGTGTGTGTGTGTGTGTGTGTGTGTGTGTGTGTGTGTGTGTGGTGTGTGTGTGTGTGTGTGTGTGTGTGTGTGTGTGTGTGTGTGTGTGTGTGTGTGTGTGTGTGTTTTGTTGTAAAGTACTTTTACTGTATCTTATTCTTACCCCTATTTCCAAGAAATTTGGGGAGGGTGCGTTGTGGTGAATATACTGCTGCGTGTGTGTGGTATTATAACATAATATTCTGGAGTCCTAGATTTGTCTTTTCTAGGATTTATTAGTAACAATAACTTTCAACAATAAACTTAACAATCTTTAACAAATTAAACCATTACATCAATTAAATTGAAACCAAAGAGAATTCTAATATTCAAGATAAAAATCCTAGTAAACAACGGCAATCTAGTACGCCGAAGCCAAGAATTACGAGTCCAATTTAAAATATATAGGAGTAAACAACAGCATATCTAGTTATGCTGAAGTTAAGTTCAAGATTCCACTGAGACAGAATCCGTTACATATGGTTTCTAACGAGATAGACCACGTGGGGTCAGAGTGGGGTGTCAACCACCCTCTACCCACTCAGACCACCCGGTTCCTAATTTACAATATCCCTAGTTCGGGACAATTTTGTATATGTATTTCGTTTTGTAATAGTATCTTCTCGGAGGGTCGGTTCACAGCTCGAACCCCTTTCGGTGAGCTCGATTTTCCCGAGCAAGTAAGATGTCGTGCTTGATGGTCTTGAGACGTCGAATAGCATCGACTGATCTTCACCAACGAGTCTCAGTTATGTCTTGCTAGAGGCGACAATCATGTGTGGAAGTAATGTGTGTGAGTGGTACTAATTTTAAAATACTAAATTTTAGTTTAAAAAACTTACTTATAAAGTTACTACGAGGCAGATTTTAAATCCAATTTTTTTAAAGGCTGAAAAATGTTGAAACATTTTTCAAATCTAAATATGTTATAGTTCAGAAAACAGACAAATTAGCTTAGATAACATCATTCTCATCTTTGATAAATTACAAATTACAAGAAGTATTATCAATAGGTCCACTTGTAGCTAACAAGTGAATTCATTCAGAAAAAAAAATCAAAATAAATATTTTAAACTTTTAAAATAAATTCGTCATTAGCAATCAAATTTCACATACAATTACAATTAAAATATTTGCGTTATCTTGAAAAATTTATCATCAAATGCAATGCTACATTGAAAAAATAACATTGTTCCGTAAATAAAAGAAATACATTTAATAAATTTTAATTCTAGCAAAAGTCATGTTCAAAAGCAAAGTTCCTAAAATCTCTAAAAAGAAACAGAAGCGTCAACTTCAACACTACTTCTGCTTAAAGGAATCATATAGAAAAACCTTACATCTATTTTTATGTCAAAAGATACAAGATATACTTCTAAGTGAAGAATAAGTACAATAGAAGCCTCTTGTGGAATCCTACATTTTAATTAAATCTCTGTACTCTCCCGAAAAAGGAACAAAAAAACTCGTGCCTTGTTTTCATTACGTCCATTAAAAGGAGTATAAAAACGCATTGATTTCAATCTGTGTCCATTATCTTGACCTTCTCACATCAGCAGATTCCGGGGGAAGGAGTTAAGCCACAAACGAAGTAACAAGCGAGGTGCCCGGATGAAGACAAATGGCCACCCATCAAACTCCATTAGTACTTCAATGCTCCATCAATTAGGTACTGCCAGGTGCCAAACAAGGACGAAAATCGTTAAGAATTGACGAAGAGGTGTTTATTTCGGGACTAAGTAGTTTGTGAGACCACCTTTTTCTCTTCTCACAGGGTTTTCTTTAGAGTTTTTCGTGGGGAAAACTTCTAAATTCTTTCTCAATTTATTTTCATTCTTTTTTTCCCTTTGTTTTTTTATTGATTCTCTCTCTTTTTTTTTTTTTTTTCTTATTCTTCTGAGAGAAAATTCTGAAAGAACTAAGTGCTTTTTAGGCTTATTTCAGGGTTTCGGGTTTTATTCGGAAGAGTTTTATCTCGTGGTAGAAGTATTGATTTAAAGGGGGAAATTAGTGTCCCCCCCTTTATTTCTAGTTATTCAATTAAAATACGATGCCCTCCAAAAGTTAAGGTACAACCTCTTGGTACTAACCCTCCTGTCTATCTGTAAACCCGGCTAGATGTGTAGGAGGAACTAAATAATCCACAGATATTATTCCAATCTAATTTGATTTATTAATTCTTATTAATGATTATGAAACAGACACAACACAATTCTAATTAAGGTATATAAACAATGTGAGAGTGCAGAGGTGAGATACTCTAATACAGGGTTAATATTACAGAACTTCAACTGAATCTAAGCCAGCTTAAATACGCTAATTTACAACTACGTTGCACACTAATAATCAGCTTTTACTTAATCAAATTTACGATACCTGAATCGTTAATGCTTTGGATCCTTCACGAGAAACTTCAGGCACTTTCTTTAGCTTGATCAAATGACGATGGCTCCACGCTCTGTAATCTTTAATTCCACTGCTTTTCAATCTTCACTAACCACTTCTACTTGCACACATCAAACTTATCAACTTCAGCTTGTCAACAACTACGTGTCAACAGATCACTTGCTTCACTTTACTTAAATTGACCTCTTACGTCACCCTCTTTCAACTCGCGAAAACCGAATTTATATAATATTCCTCATTTACATAAATCACGTTTGGTTTCTCGATGAAGGTTGATTGAAATAATTATTTTGTTTTAAAAAAAAAGGAGAAATTAGTAGAAACGCGTATAAATCTCGTCACAACCTGTTCCATGTGTCTAATTTGAAAATGAAGATAAAAAGAAGAAATTCGAAAGCAATGTGTACTAAGCAATTTTTCATTGAATTTGAAACAGAAATTGGCATAAGTTTGCCATGAACCTAATTTACAACAAAAAAGATTCTTGGCAGAGAAACCAGTTCTTGCGGAGAACAGTTCATCACATTTTTTTGAAGAAAATGTCGTAAAATGGAATGTGTCCACTCCAACCTAGAATGCTTTGGCGGCATCAAATTTCCATGCTGTCAGTTGTTAGAGGAGAGGATCGAGACAGCGCTATATGTACCCGGATAATTTTTTTAATACAATGCTAGCGCCAACTGTTATGTAATATGGAAAATAAAGTAATTGAAAAGTCATATACTATTTTTGTATTGCTGTATTAGTCGAATGATTTTTGCTGAAGTTCTTATTGCATTTTATTTACATTTTGGATAATTTTTGCTTTTCATTTCTTGTTATTTTTTGCTTTATTTTATTAATTGTTTTATTATCTTTCTTGTTATTTTAATTAGTTAATTTGTTTTTTTAATTTTCTGTAATCAACTTTTTTATACTTATTGTTTTCTTAAATGGAGACTGAAATGAATGTACATAGCAGAGACTTAATGTGCTCATTTTGCATAAAACAAAAACTTATAATGCCCGTCATTTTTTAATATGTTATTTTCCAATGTATTTCTACATTAAAATACTATTTTAATTAAACATGACTGAAAATAATATTTTTAAATTCGACATATAATTTTGCAAAATATTGATAGCATTTGTTTCCACAAGATTACTCTCAGCTTAATCATTTAACTATTGGCATAAATATGCAATTAAAATATGATATCCTGGTGATTATATTTGATTTCAATATATTGTAATGTGTGTGTTGAAAAAAATTGCTTAAATGTTGTATTAATATAATATTAATAATATACATTATATTATATTGAGAAAGTTATTCTTAGAAGGTACTTTTAAAAAACTACTTGATAAGTTGACATATTGCTTAATTCTATTGAGAAAAGAATAGAATTTGAATCTAGTTGAATTAATTTACATGTTATATAAAAATTTAGGTTATTTTTCTAATATTTTATGCTTTAATTTTTCTTCACGCAAAGCAAAAGTGTAGATATTTTAATGAAAGTTACAAAATCCAATATATTTGGCTTTTTCAGTCATATTTATTTTATAATACAATAAATTATTTTTCATTAACTAAATTAATTGCAGATTAAACTGAGGTTTGAAAAATAATCATGAGATATATTCACAAAAATAAATAACATTTTGGATAACAGATGGCGCTTGCATTGCATTAAAGAAAACTATTTGAGTGCATATAGCGCTGTCTCGATCCACTCCTCTTGTTAGTGGGTACTAAAATGGGGGGTAGTCCTTATTCCAGGTCACGTGACGACTTTGGAGAGAATTTAAAGAAACGTGTCTACCAAAATAGCCGTAAATATGCTTTATTAGATTCAGACCTGGAGAGAATGAGTTCTCTCTCTCTCTCTCTGTCTCTCTGTGGCAATTCTGTTCACTCCAAACCGAGATCCTCAAGACAATCCTCAATTAATTAAATAAGACTTAGGTAAATCATTTAATGAGGCGACATTCAATGTGTTTTAGAATAGAAATACTTCAAAAATGTTTATAATTCATATTAAATTTCTAAAATATAGAAAATTTTGATAAATTCCGACTATTATTATTTTTGTGCTGGAACATGTAAGTACAAGATATAGGATATATATATAAAACTTTTGAGGAGAAATATTTTTTATCTAAAGCATATTCTATTTAATTCATTAAACATTAAATGAACCAACAACTATGTAGAGTTGGCTGTGCGCGTTAAATCTGTCGAGGGTTACAATCTTCCTGTTGACATAATGTGGAAATTTAGAGGGTGGAGTGTCGGATCAGGTGTCGTCCTCGTCACTTAAACGTGGTTCAAAATTAGAAAGTCTTTCTCGATTAGCTTCGTACGAATTTGAAATACGACATTAAATAATAATTATTCAATCAATCAAATATGAAATAAAATTATTTTATTGTCTACATGTTTATAGAAATTATACATCATATTACATTTCATGTACTTTTCCTGCAATAATTTGTTTTGAATCAGTGTTATTAAAATCTTTTAAACTATGCATAGTTCTATGATGTAAATTTGATTAGCTTATATAATTTTACCTAAACAATTTATTTATCAATGCATTGTTGATGTAATATTGCACTAAAGTATAAAAATCATTTTGATCCAATTTGAATTCTTAGCAGTTCAATTTCAATAATTATGAAATACATATTTTAAAATCTCGTTATACGTTTTTTACACATTTATACATTTCTATCTTTCTCATCGTTAGAGCTCAGGTGCCTCCCTCTATGGAGGAAACTAGGCGTCAAAATTACTTGCGGTGACTGGTACCTGCCTATATGGTGCAGCACTAAAAAGAGATACCAGCTCCCGAAGAATGTACTAGGTCTACAATGGTAATTCACCAATCGCAGCCCCATTAGAAATTTTAAAAAAATATTTTTCTATCTATATATTTGATATTTACGCATTATACCGGTGACCAATTTCGTCAAATCAAACGAAGCCGCCAAATGCCGTGATGGTACTTACGTATTTTCGCAATAACCGCCAACGTTCAAGATAACTCGCCAAGTTGGCAACCCCAATTTTGCACGTGTCGTATGCACTGAATTGGCAATCATGTGCTTCCTCTCATATTATGTCGCTAATAGGTTGCGATAATACATAAGCACCACCGAGATATACAGCCAATAGAATAAATCGTTCTCTGGCACGATCATGCACAGTAATAATAACGAAACAGCATTTGGTGAGATTTTTTTGAATTGGCGATGTTTTTTCGTTTAGCAAAATTGGATAACAATATAATACTTAAATACCCTGTATTTTTATGAAAATTCTGCGAAGAAAAATTCCTTATAAACCAAAAGTTAATTATTTAAATCATTATAATGATATAAACAAATATTTCATAATATATATTCTAATCAAGTTACTTCAAATTCATTACATTTCACAATTTCCTGGCCGCTGTAAAGTTTCGTTAAAAGAATCATAGTTTGATTTTCACATATCAGTTTAAAAATTGGAAGCTAATTACAAAGAATATTGGGAAATTATGCATATTTAACTTTTATTAAAATATATTACATACTAATGAACTGTATGTAGGTGTGTAGAAAAAATACTCCTTTCAATTAAATTACCATAACAATCAGGATCACAACTTTAATGACATCAATTTTTATAAAAATATCTCCTCTCTCTTAAATGAAAAATAGGTGTTTACTGTCTAAAACCATTTTTCTATCAAATTCGTTTAACTTCCCTTTTGTTTCTTTTTGTGTTTCAAATTGTTTTTAAAAGCATTTGCTTAAGTAATTTGATAATTGCTACTCATTACTCAAATATTATGTTAAGGGTTTTTTCCCCTGTTTGGAAATTTCAGGAACAATGGCAAATGTTAATGTTCAAATTTTATTAGGCAGAACATTGAGTTTTTATCATTCTTTCAGCTTTCAAAAATTAATTAAATTACAAAGTAAATGTTGGTAACATTTTTAATTCAGTAATGTTCAAATATTATTATGTTTATTCTTTACATGTGTTAGGTTATGCAGAAATTTTATTGTGTTTCTCTTTCCCCCAAACCGATATATAATTACATTTTAGACACACTTTCAGAATTATAGCTTACTTTTTACAGAATATCATAATTTGTTTATTGAAAATTGCTGTACACAAAGAATTTATTCACGAAATTATTATCATCTCTAAAATTTAATTAGGAATGCCATTACTTATCTTGTTAAAATAAAATTTTCAATGGTGAAGAAGCACAGTTTTATAAACATTTCGGATTATAACTACATAGTTGGTATTTAAAGTTAGATATCACATTTATTCTAAACCGTACAATACTTATTTAAACTTATTTTAAATATTATTAACCATTTAAACTATAAAATATAAAGCATATCACTTGGTTTTGCAGCTTTGAAACGACTATAAAGTTCACCACAAGGTTTTATTATTTTCAGAAAATTTTATTCTTAAAGTATCCGTTTTAAATTTGTTACTTTCTGAGACAAACATAACTAGAAGTTTGTCTTAGAAATTGACTAGATGCAGTATTTGTTTATGTTTTAAGCAAATAAAAACTTAAAAGAATTTTTCAATTGAATTTTCATAGCAATATTTCTGAAAAAATGTATAAGTAAAGCAATTAATACGATTTTCATTTGTTATTTTTTTGTATTCTTTTCCATTACTAGAGATGCAAAATAATAATTGCATAAAACAGAAAAAAAATTTCGTTATTCAAAAGTAAAGGAAAACTTTCTGACAAAAAAGAAACTCCTTATGTACCCTAAAAGAACTTGCGAGTTTTTTTTAATTTAGGTAACAGATTAAATTTTACGAGAAAAAGTAAAGAATTCTTTTAATTCTATCATTAAATTATTTTTAGCTTGTTTTAGCGACTAATTAATTTACCGTTATGCAATTTTCACTTTAACTCTTATCTGTACTAGTATTGCATAAGCAAATACACTTCCTCCTGTATGTGCTTTGTAAAAAGAACCCCTTTGGCGTTTTACGTTATATATATATATATATATTAATTCAATTTTTTATTGCATTTGTAATATAATTAGCACGATACTTGCTAAAAAGTAACTTTTTTTACATTAGTTACTTAAGCAAATACTACTGTTTTCTTAAGTTATATTCCACACGGCTGCTGCATTGCATCAAATAAGCAAAATTTTAACTTTGTAAATGTTTACAATAAATTTACTTTCATTATCTAAATGCGTTCAATCACTTTCTTTGACATTCATAAAAAGATATTTCATCACGAAAAAGCAATATTTCGTAACGGAAATATTTAAATAAAAATATATTTATGTAAAAGAAAATGGACGCGATCGTAAAAAAATGTTTCTATGAATTCCTATTCTCTCTCTCTTATATGAACAGATCTTGGTTGAGAAAAAAACTTCGGACAAATAAATATTACTGAGACAAGCTAATGCATAAGATACTACATTGTGACACTAACTAAAATATTATTTTCTCTGTTTCTGTTTACTGTACAAAATCTCACATCTAAGAAAACTTATTCTAAACAAAATAGAAAGATTAAACTTATATAGGGTTTTACTTTATCTGCTTATTACAAAATTAAAACTTTTTCCTATAATAAACTATTAAAAATCTATAATAAACTAAATAATAAACCATTAAACAAGCTATAATAAAGTAAGTAATAAACTATTAAACAATCTATAATGAACTAATTAATAAACTATTAAACAATATATAATAAACTAAATAATAAACCATTAAACAATCTATAATAAACTAAATAAACTATTAAACAATCTATAATAAACTATTAAATAATCTATTATACAAAATAATGAAATCATGGTTGAAATTAGTATGTCAATTATGCAGAAATGTGTTTTAACAAGCATTATGAGTACCCTTCATAAATGATTCGAAATAGAACGTGTTTTCAAATGGAAATGTTATACATACATATTTATCAAAAATATACGAATAATTACTTAATTTTCGAACAGGACAACTTTAACTCGTCAAAATACTTCTTTCAAAAATTCCTCCTATCTCAAATATAGAAAAAGTCATATAGAAAAAGATTATCTTGATATACACTAATTTCACATGTGTGTGGTTTTACCTAGTATCTTCTTCAAAATATATTTGTTGGTCATATTTCAAATAGTTTCTGTTATGTTCTGGTCCATTTTTCTATCCATATCTTTCATTTGGAGTACCAGAATTATCCTCAAGCAAGTCATAATATATTTCAAGTCCTTGAAATGGTGCATATTCTTTATATAACATCCAAACTCTGTTAGGAACATAAAATGCGTAAATGATAGCATTTATTGAGCAGATAAAGACATGTATGTATTGTGTTCAATGAAAATCAGATAATGAATAAGTTCAATCGAATAAAACACTATCCGTATGTGACTCTTATAAGCAGTTTTTAACCATCAGGTGTACCGTCCGTTTATAAACAGCCTTGTTGACCATTTAGATCTCTTGAGTTTCAGGGAATCTTCGTACGAACTGCTGCTTGAGATCATAACACTGAATTGAATAATTATTTATTTGTCCAAAATACGTGTTTTGAATTCTTCTGAGATCCAATGAGTGTGTTACTGGACAAAGAAATCTATTGCTTTCGGCAATATCCTAATTAATAGTCATTTATGCTACTTGGTTTTTAATAGTCCCTTTTATGCTAAATCTAAACAATTTTAAAAATCATCCCATTCGTAGTTGTATCCTCAGTGCATCTCTACTTCAGCATGGACGTTACTTCAAGCGACATAATTCTTTGAAGGCCGCGGTAGCCAATTGGTCATGGTCGCAAATTCGTGACCGAGATTGAAAAAACGAGGGTTTAAAATCTTTTTGTTATTTCTAATGGGCTGCAGATTGGTGTTTTACCATTGTAGACCTAATATATTCCCCCAAAGCTGGTATCTCTTTTAAGCGTGGAACGATATAGGAGGATACCAGTCACCACAAGTAATTTTGACGCCCATTTTCCTCTCTAGAGGGAGGCACCTGATCTTGGACGATGTAAATCTGTACTAGGATTTAATTTTGCCGAGAGCACCCAAGTGAAACATACACTCTAGGAATCTGTTACATGCCATATAATCAAACGACACGACCTCTGACAATTTTCTGCATCATGAAAATCCATCGACTTGGGCCGGGGTCGAACCCACAACCTTGGGTGCAGAAGGCCAGTGACAAACCGACCACGCCACCCAGCCGGGATTTAAAATCTAGTGCCACCAAAAACCCGCCGTTTAGAGAAGCTGATACTCGTCAAATATGTTGAGGCTCAAAGTCTTCCCGTTGGCGAAGTGGGGAGGGGTCAACACAGCTCAGGTGTTGTCCTCGTCACTTGTCCGTGGCTCAAAAATACTATGTCTGTCAGTTAAGCTCTCGTGTTGCTACATAATGCGACGTATATTAAATCAATAAAGATTATTTAATTCAAGTAACTATTTCCAAATGTAGTTTGTCACTGGCACTCATAACTGAAATTAGTACCATCAATTAAATACTCTAATTACCTTGGATGAAATAAAATATAGAAGTAACATCAGAAATGGACTATTCCATGTGTTTTCTCTGGCTATTTTTCATTAAAGCTTTAAACATTCTCACTCTTTTATTCATTCTTAAGTCAGAAAAGCGTTTTTGGAAGCCTTAAAGGGAACAACTAAAATCACTAATGAGGCTAAACCCTTTTATATACGTTTAGCACCATATTTATAAGATTATATGGTTCCAGTTAATGATGATGTGTTCTTATAAGGTGCGACACAAACAAAAACGAGACTAGGTGTGTAGCTTGAAAAAAGAGTGGAGTTCGCAATAACTGTTTGGATGAAATTATCCCCCACCCCTCCTCTATCCACGACATTTAGAAGTACTGCGTCATCGAGTGAACACGTGCAGCTGTTTTCTGCCGAAAAATGTCCAATCAATGAAACTTAAATGCCTTGTGAAACTTAAGAAATCAGCCGCAAAAGCATTTCAAATAGTAACCGAGGCATATGAAGATGAAACTTTGTCTCGTGCACATGTGTTTGAATGGCATGAGCGGTTTTCAGGGGCAAAGGATTGTGTGGAAGATGATGAATGTGCTGTGTGTCCAAGGTAAGCGATTACAGACCAAAACATTGCCAAAATTCGTTATAGGAGTGGGTTCCCACTTACATCAGTGGTCAGACTGTTAATCGACACAACTAAGTTGTACATATTACAACATATTGAAATATTAAAAAAACTTCGTGAAACAATTTGGATAAAAAGGCTAGAATTGGGGAGTGATGGATGGCTGCTGCACCAAGATAATACACCCGCTCATTAGGCCCTATTTGTCTAGCAGTTTCTGACCTAAAAAAACATTACTATGATGGGACATCCTACTTATTCTCCCCATTTAGCCCATTTTTTTTTATTTCCCCCAGTTAAAACTTGCTGAAAGGGAACCCATTTTACCTCAGTTGAAGAAGGTTCAGACAAAAAGGGAGAATCTTCTAAAGGGCCTTTCAAAAAACCTCGTTCCAGAACTGTTTCTAGCAATGGCAGCACCAAATTGCTACTTTGAAGGTAATAATCACTGAGAACTGATTCTGTACGTACAATGATTTATTTGACCAGTCTCAGTGTGTGTGTGTGTGTGTGTGTGTGTGTGTGTGTGTGTGTGTGTGTGTGTGTGTGTGTGTGTGTGTGTGTGTGTGTGTGGTGGGGTGTGTGTGTGTGTGTGGTGCGTGTGTGCGTGTGTGTGTGTGTGGTGTGTGCGTGGTGTGTGATGCGTGCGTGTGTGTGGTGTGGTGTGGTGTGTGGTGGGTGTGTGTGTGGTGGTGTGTGTGTGTGGTGTGGTGTGTGGTGCGTGGTGTGTGTGCGTGTGTGTGTGCGTGTGTGTGTGTGTGGTGGTGTGTGTGTGTGCGTGTGTGCGTGCGTGCGTGTGTGTGTGCACATCGATGATCTTTTACATGGATAATACTACCGAGATTGTATCCTTGATTGCTTGAACTAACTAAATTGTTTCATGTTAACTTCAACCGATCATCCAATGTCCAATGCAATTTAATTTAGGAATTAAGAAAGTAATATTTGGGACTATCATCGCTGTAGACTAAATTTAATTAAACGCTAAGAAACTATATATAAATAAATCCTTGTTAGTTAAAACCCGAAATTATTCCATTTTAAGTACAAACGAGCAGTTCGTAGTAAAAGAAAATTTTGTCAGGTTTTTCACCCTTCGAAGGAAACTACAGGACTTTCAGATAACTAAGAATTTCAAAATTTCAAGAATCACAAAGATATCAAAACATAAAAAATAAATATTAGTTAGAAAATAATTATCTTACCCTCTACATATATCTTTGAGTGATAAAAAATTCATTAAAAAATTAGTTGTGTTTGTCGAGTTATTTGCTTGATTGAAATGGTTCAAAATTTTTGTATTCGAATTTGAACATTTTCCTTGGGAGTATTTTAAAATAAGTTTTACAGAATTGATTTTATATTTATTGATAAATTTTTTGAGTGAAAATAGAGCAATAAAAAGAATAAAAATACATTTAGAGAAAATAAAATTCTAATACTAATTTATAAGAAATTTGTACGTGGAAAGAATACTTTTACATTTTTGCAAACATTTGCAATAAAAACTAGAATTTAAATTAAAAACTTGCAGTTTTGAAATAAATTGCCGCAGAAAACTATTATTACGAAACGGAATTGCAACATTAATTCCCTTAAATAAAAGGTTCTATTTCTCTTTTTGAGATGGCGCCACAGGTAATACAAAACAATTCTAACTGAATTTGGTGGAGATTCGTATTCGGGAAAATTAGTATGGAAGAGAGAGAGAATGTAGTGGGAAAAAACGGTCCGTCAGTCTTTTATTCCATCATAAAAATAAAAGTTAATTGTTGTTGCATTTGAAAGAAATATCGGTCTCGCAGTCTATGTTGATTAAAATACGAATGAGAGAACTCAATAAAGAGTCCCGTTAGCCCCCGGATATAATCCCGATTGATTCATCTTGAAAACGCTACAACAAAAAAAAGCTCTTAAAAAAAAATTCAGAAAAAAAAGTATTTTTTATTATCAGTTTGTTGATTTGGAAGAAGAAAACTTTAATAATGTTTTTGAATTAATTTGGTTTTTCGGAAAAACAAAGGAGTTGCATGCAATTTTAACCGAAAAACATTTTTTTTTTATTTTGCTCTTATGATGTTTATTTGTTTATGCGTGGTAAAAAGGCAAAAATTCTCAATTGAGAAAAATATATTTAGAAATAATTTTAAATATTATTTAAAATCTGATGTACTGGATGCAAACTATGAATTTACAGGGGTTTTTCAAACTGTTGAAACTTAAAAATTCCATTGAATCTTCCAAATCCGTTGTAATTATGTATTATGCGGATGGATTTAAACGAGTTTCGAAAAAGGTTAAGAGTTTGAAGCATTCTGTACTTGGAAGAAGTACGTTTCATTCTTTTATATTTGGTAAAAACATTTTTTTTAATGAAAATGTAGAATCATACTAGATTTTTTAAAGTCTTTAAAGCGAATTATCTAGGAGTAACCCTTTGTAAATATTTGTTTTTTCCCTTTTTTTTAAATAAAGGCCAATATTGGGCAAATTTTATGAATCTTTATAATTTATACGACCAACATTAGGAAATTAGGTGCTTTAGTCACGTTTTTGTCTATAGATCACAGAAATCTCAAAGTGTATGTTTGTGTGTTACTTGATGCTAAAATCAAAAAGGTATTAAACCTTTGATGTAAAAAAAATAAACTACATTTTGATATTCAATAAAGATTATTTAAATTCAGGAAAGGAACACAGCAATTTTTAAACCTTCTCTCTCGTTCCCATGCTCCCGTGTGTTTTTTATCGTCAAATAGATATAAGAAATTTATATTTCATAGATCAGCGGTTCTTAAAAGTTTCGATCGCCTCTGTCTTCTTTTATGTATCAGTTTGACATTGCAGAGCCTAAGATTTTGAACCCTCCTCAGTGATTCTGAGTGACTTAAAGGTTTCTCAATTACCTTGAGACTGTCTATGCTAATGCAAACTTTTTTAACACTTTTTCCCCCTTTAAAAACTTTTTTTTATCACCTTATTATATATGTGTATAAATATTGCAAAATACTAATTTCGAATACCGTATTTACTCGAATCTAATCCGCATCATTTTTCCAGTCAGTGTTAATGCTACTGAAAATCGGGTGTGGCTTAGAATCGAAGGCAGAACATTTGTTGCATGGGGGAATTTGAGTTTCAACCCCTTTCGAAAGGAAAAATAAATAAATTCGAGATAAATTGCCACCTGCATTGATCCCATGACGCAATTTATCTCCAGTATTTCAGTCTATCTTAAACATCATTGTCTACTTTTATTTAGGACATTTTTTGTATAAGCTTTCTTTTGATCATCTAAACATTACAGGTATCGGTAAAAGTATGAAGACGAGTTCACTATGACGCACGTATGAAAAGAGAAGCAATTTTATATGCAGAAAAAAAAGGAAGCAGATTAGTGACACTGAAAATTTGACACGGATGAAACAAATATACGTCGATGGAGTAAGCAAACACATGTAGTTTTTGCTCGTAAGTGTTCAACAGTCTTTAGTAATTTTTTTTACATTCCTTATAATACATTCTTTTAAAAAAAATCGTATAACAAATACATTGGATGGCATGGAAGATGGCACGGTGTGGGAAAATGGCGACACCAATTCCGAAGTTAGCTCTTACAATGGGAAAGACGAATCATTTTCAAAAAATGATACTAATGGTTAGATTAATAGTAGGTTCATGTATTTGTTTGAAAACTTTGAAAACTGATTGAATAAATTAATTATTAATTTCTTATTATTTCTCATTAAATTTTTTTTTTTTTTCAATTTCTGAAAATTTTGAATATTGATAAACCTTTTACACATTTTTTATTTTTCTCATAAACAAGTAGAGAATTGGGGGTGATGCTTAGAATTAATAACAACATTTTCTCACAAAAATATTTTGAGAATTCGGGGTGTGGCTTAGAATTCAGAAAATACGGTAAATAATGTACTTAACTGTATTAATTAAATTTTTAATGAGAAGGATGGTACTGTATTTCTTTTATAAATGCTGTACATCAAGAGTAATGTTTGAAATTTGCAGTCTCAACAATCTGCAGCTTTTCATAGTCTACAAAAGCGATAAATCTTAATATTTAATGACAAACTCCTCGGACTCCCCCCGGAGCTCGGTGGATCACAATTAAAGAATCGCTGCACAGGAAGACCGAGTGGTATTTCCTTTTTCACGTGATGTTTGCTATCTTTGGTGTAGACATGGAATCCTTGGTGTCTCAGCTATCCTTTTTTCTTTTATCTGCTGTTTTTGTTGCTATCCCATCATGCCCTTTCCATATTTGCCTGACATGTACAAAACTTTGTTTAGATCATTATAGCACGTTTTCCCCCTACATTAATTATTTTTTGATACAGGATGAAAAAATACGGCAGTCGCGAAACGTAGAATTTTAGGGCCTCCCTACAAAGTCAGGTTTTGGACCCGAAGCCCAAATACGTACTTGGAGTCAGTCAGGCTTTGGATCACCTAGAACAGGGGTGGCGAACCTTTATGGATCAACATGCCATTTTTTTTCTAAGGATGTAATTAATGAGATATAGATGTAAATTTTGACTTGTGATCACTGGGAAAAGAATAAAATTAAATACTAACAACTCAAGACTCTTTATTTACAACAAAAAATACCTTTTGCACTGTATGGTTTTAAATGTTTTAGTTATACGTGTAATTCAAATGAAAGTAACAATAGTGTGACTTCTGTTGTTGCAGATTGGATGACAACTTATATTAGGATTTTAAGATGTATCTTTTATAGGTAGAGTGCATGTTGAATTGGAATCATCTGCCAAATGGTCTCCAAGCCTTTAATTATTTTTGCTATGGTTCACTTTTTTGACAAGAGGATTTTTGTAAATTGTTCCAAATTGCCGTTTTACAAACGATGCTCTGCATATCACTGTTTCAGTTAGTAAAGCATACACCGATTTCTCACCTTTACTAATAATATTTATATTTACCATATTTCTAAGTTCACCGTTTGAAATTCTCTGCTACACTTACTATCTTGCACTTTTTGTTCTTTTGCTGAACTAACCATGTTAAATAACAGTTAAAATTCGTAACTATTACACAGATAAACTTTAAAATACAGCTGAGTCAATGAAATTGCTATGCTATGAGTAGGCAAATTTTGCATCATAAGCAACTGTAGTCTACCACATAACTAAGGCATGACAATAACAAACGAGTGTGCTCCC